>JBAMJV010012833.1:0-14143 GCA_037951105.1 Echinarachnius parma
GCTATCAATAAGCCACACCACACTGGCAGTCTGTACTAAAATTACAAAGGCTTTTTCTGAAACCAATTCTGGCGATGGTGGATGCAGATTGCAAGTTTGTGTGGTTTCGAGCTTGGTGGAAAATGACACATGTCAGATGCTCAGATATACTGAGCTGTTCAACGGGCTGAATGAGGAAGCTCTAGGACTCCCCCACCCTGCCCTCTGACTGCAAGTCCTGATGACCACCAAGACATGCCCTTTTTCATCCTGGGAGATGACGCCTTCGCACTCAGGAACTACCTCATGACGCCATGCGGCACTTGTTGCTGCTGCTGCAAAGGAGGCCACATTTCTGGCGTCCACCGTTTCAATGTAAGGGATCAAAAAGGAGAACTTATCCCACACCCACTTCTCGGTGCTGTTCGTGTTAGTAATGACATCTCCTCCTGACCCAGTCTTCTTTGCGCGTTTCTTCAGCCGGCCCATCATGGTCCTCATGCTTGTGTACCATGTTTTAAGTTGCGTCACAGTAGTGTCTATCGTGGCAGCCTGTACAGCCCGGAGATTCTCCTTCTGGGTGACATCATTGAAATCCGCAAGGCGTTTGCTGTAGAGGACCTCATTTTTCATGAGGAACTCGATGATCTCCTCTTTTTGCTTTTCAGTGAAGACGGTTACTGTTTTTTTTTTCTCTTTGCTTTCTGGGTGGGGGGGGGGGGGGGGTCTCCTCGCCCTCCTCTGGTGCTGCCTCTGGCTGGACTGGTTCAGGCTCAGGGGATGGGATAGTCTGGCCCTTTTCTTCTTGCGTCTTGTACCCTTGGTTGGCATCTCTCAAAGGCTTTAAAATAACAAGCAAGAGCAAGTTGACAGTGACAATATGCTCACTTTATAGTGTAGATCGCTGAATGAGGCGCATTCAATCTTGTCCGGTATATACATGTATATGGGCGCGAGATCTCATAACAGATCGTGAACGTACGTGAAAAGCGTGACTAATCGTATCTACTCGCATTTACTCGTATCTACCCGTATCAGCGCGTGAGTCATTCGTGTTAGGTCGTGAACAATGGTACCCGACAGAGCGCCATAGATCGTGACAGATCGTGGGAGATCGCATCACATCTTAACAGAGCGTGGCGTTTGTCTTGTCCAAGGTTGATCCCGATCACCACGATTTGGAAGCGCTTTGTTACGATCCAATACGATCCGATGCGATGATGACGATTGATAATTAATCGTGTTGATCGTAGAAATTTTTTGAACCGTTCCAAAAATTTCCTACGACCAACACGACGATCTGATAATATCTGATACGATCACCACAATTACTTCAAGATCAGCTACGAATGGCCAATCGTGGCGATCGTAACCACGGGCGTAGCTAGTTACGTAATACCTATTCAACTGGGGGGGGGGGGGGGTGGATGAATAGATCATCCCCCCCACTTGAATGGGTATCAATGTCATGTCTACGCCCGTGATCGTAACTAATCGCACGACAGTGGGAACGCCGCATATATAATAATGTCCACTTTAAAAAGTCTTACAAATCGAAATGAAAATCGTACTGCAAGTATTTGATGCACAATATTTATAAAAAGCTTATTACTTATTTGATTTACATTTGTATTCCCATTCATAATACATAGTCGACTGCTCCGACGGTTCACCCTGTCTAAATGGTGGAACTTGTAATGATGTGGACGAACCTAACACGTGTACATGTGCGACTGGATTTGAAGGAGATATCTGTGAAACAAGTAAGTTTCTTACCGTCTTGTTGGCGTAACAACTTTAAATGGTTACTGAGTTTTGTTTTCATTTATTTAATTGTTTTAAATGTATCTCTCTGATCTCCCATTTAATAAGTATTTACAAATATATAAAAGCGCCTGAAATCAATAAAAATTAGCAGACCATCTGAGCAGCTGATATTTTAAAATCGGGCATCGATTTTCGAATCAGCATATCAATTTACTATTGCTACCAGGTTTCTTTGTAAAGTTGTGTTTAGGTGTAAGTGGCAAAAAAGGAAATATGAAAAAAAAATTATATTCAAGATCTATATTAGAGAGATTGTTTGATTTGATTATTTGAAACATTGTTATATCGTATAATGTTTCCCAGGTCATATCTTTATACAAATCTATTCAGGACTTGTCCGTTAATTAAGGTAGGCTGGGGTGTTTGGAAATCTCATGTTATATCCACACAAACAAATAATCAGAATGAAAATTGTACTGCAAGTATGCGATGCACATTATCTGTATACTAATATCATTTCCGCTATATGACTGCAATGTTTAATCCCAATCAATACAATAGAGATGAATACAGACATGCCGTAGACGACTGTTCCTCTTCAACTTGCCGCAATGGAGAAACATGTACTGATAGTGTAAATTCTTACATGTGTATTTGTGTGAATGGATTTGAAGGGGATAACTGTCAAATGACTAACGCAGTATACATGTACATCTATATTGATAAATAACAAATGAAAAACGTAAAAGCAACCTCGTAATAAGTATCGAAGACCAATCGAACTTGATTATAAAAATATTATGGTCACCTGTGCGAATTTCCTTCATTGTTTGAATCTGATCATTTACAGACATAGACGAATGTGCTTCTTCACCATGCCAAAATGGTGGAACCTGTATTGATTTGGTCAATTCTTACTCGTGCTCATGTGGGGATGGATTGGAAGGAGAACACTGTGAAACAAGTGAGTACATATCGGCTTTTTGGCTTGACAAATTTAAATCGTAAAGAATGGTTACTGATATTTGTTTTTACATTTACTTCATTATTTTCAATATATATCCCTTATCTCCCATGAAATAATTATTTGCAATATGTAAGACAGCCTGAAATCAATAGAATTAGCAGACTATCACAGTGGCCCAGCTGATGTTTAAAAATTGGGCATCGATAATCGAATCAGCATATCACCAAACTATTGCTACCAGGTTTCCCTGACTATTGGTATTTATGTGTACGTGGCAAAATATGGATATGAACAATTGTTTGCATTCAAGATGTATGTTAGAGACATTCTTAGATTTAATTGTTCGAAATAGTATTATGCTATTTGCAAGAAAACATGTCATCGCGATGTTTTGGTTTGTTATATCAGTATAATGTTTTCCACATCTCTTTAAAAATTTATTCAAGACTAGTCCTTGTATTACTAGATAGAAGTCTATATGTACATATATCCACTTTAATAAATCTTGAAAATTGGAGTGAAAATCGTACTGCAAGTATTTGATGCACAATATTTATAAAAGTGTATTACTTATTTGATTTATATATTGTATTCCCATTCATAATATACATAGTCGTCTGCGCCACTGATTCACCCTGTCTAAATGGCGGAACCTGTAATGATCAGGTCAATCCTAACGAGTGTACATGTGAGCCTAAATTTACAGGAGATATCTGTGAAGCATGTGAGTATTATATCGTATTGAATTGGCTGAACAATTTGATTATTTGTTGAAATTTATTTTATTTATTTTATTGTTCTATTAAATTATGTATATCTGATCTCCCTTTTAACTATTGAGTGCAATATGTACATGAAATACGTAAGACCATCAGACCACCTAACATTTGAAAATCAGGCATTTATTAACATATCAGCACATCACCACACTATTGCTACCAGACTTTTTCGCCTTGATGTTTAAGTGGCAAAAATATAAACATTTATATAATATTGACTGGCCTTGAGTGGTATATCAGAAATATTGCATTCGCTAGGATCATATTGCACGAGTCGAAGACGAGTGCAATATTATCCTAGCGAATGCAATATTTCTGATATATCACGAAAGAACAAGCCAGTCAATATTATTATTATTATACATACTATCCAGAGCAAAACATAAATAAACAAAAACATACATCTTACTCCGTGAAGTAAAGAAGACCAATGCATTGAATCTCAAATTACTGATTAAACATTTTCAACCCATGAAGGGCCATTTGCGCGTACTATACTGTAGCAGAGGTGCGTAAACGTATGCATACGTCCATAGAAGTATGAATAAACAAACCAACCCGTTTATAACTAGAAGGCTCACTTAACGCGCGCAAGTCACGTGTCCCATAGACTTTGTACATGGGCAACATGGCGGAGTGAACCGATTTTTGAAGCTCCCGTGGACTACTTCTCTACGTCATCGCGTAGTGACCTAGAAATACTTGACCAATCATCATGCTATGCAGTGCGTAGACTATCGCGCCTATTTTCCTGCGCACTGTCCTAGATTTGTATCACGCTTATGAACAATGGGATCCATGGTGACGTATGCATATGAACTTGTTTTATTGACCTCGATCCGGTGACGACGCGTATGAACTAATCTGTGATTGGTTTACTGTAGTTTCCAAGTAACCCATAATGCAACCAGTTGTAGGCTCTTCCGGTAAGCAAAAATCGCGGCACTCTGGCAGCAGTGACACCCCCCTGCATACGTCACAATTAGATACGCGCAAAGCCATTCATGCGTCATTAATAAACGCGCGTATGAATTTGCGCACTTCCGCGCTGGATTGAATATCAGCTCCATGGAGGGGTATTATCGTCTGATATTGCACTCCAAATACACATTTGTAGAGCTACATAATACACGTTACGATGGTAATATCATAACAATAATGAACGCTATGACTGACAAACCCGAGATGGAAACAAAATACATGATTTATTGAATCGGAAAACTAGCCTGTATGTGTAATAATAACAATTATTCAAGATTTATAGGACGGGGCCCACGGAGATGTCATGTTAATTCACACAGAAAAAAGTCGTATGGTCAAGGCATCTAAGTTCGACATAAGTTCACGCAGATATTCGCGCAGTTAAAGCCATATATGCGTGGGTTTCAATGGGTAGTCGGCAAATTCCAACTCGCACTCCACCGTAATCTCCCGAGGTAACTTCACGATATTTGTTGGATCGATCGAAGAGCGGTGCTTCGAAATATCTGAACACGGGCCTTCTTATGAAATTGCATGCAGCACACAGCTGGTATCTATTATATACCGAGCGAATTGATCGAGCTGTAACCTAAGGCAATGCATCGCTGATAAGATCAAACAGCGGCACTGTGAAGTCGGTGCGGTTAAGCGTATTACGTAATATTTTCGCTCGTAAACATCTCTAATGAATCTCCATTCGACCATGATTCGACTAGTACAAATATTCCGAAGGCGACTATTTTTGACTCGGGTGTTCGTGAAGTGGGACAGTTTGCGATCGCTCCTTATAACTGAGCCAATGGGGATTACGTACCGTGCGTAAAAGTGCGCAATATGGATCCACGCGTCTAATATACCGGTCTGAATTCCCTTTAACTTGCCATCTTGCATACAGCCCCACACCATTACGTATGCATAGAATACGTTATAAATGCGCGAACTTCAAACCCTCTTTATTGTGTGCGTTCTTGAAAATGCCTCGAAAATTTCAGCGAAGAAAGCTACAATGGCCTGTAAAAGCTCATACAAATGAGTGAGAAAACTTATATTATGCGCAAACTTCGATGCCCTTTTTGTCAATAAAAGTGGAAGGGTTTTGAAAACAGGCCGAAATAGATAATTGAAACTGAGTGATCTTAAAACCAAAACATGTTTATCATACTTCATAATATTCTGAATAAACTGATATTAGAATCGTTATACAAATCAGTATTATGTCTCATGAGATATATTCAATGCACAGTTACATCTGTAATAGTTACAGAAGAGTAATCGTGCATGTATTTTAGGTAAATCTTTCCAACTGGTCTAATTATATATAAGAAAAATTAAACAATTTGAACATCTACGTACAAAGTCAGTGAAAATGTGTTGTTGTGACGTCACACTTTCTGCTTTATAGTTGCCATCTAGAAAGGGTGTCAAAGACAACTTGGAGAAATCATAACTTTTGAAAGGAGATCTAAATTTACTTAACCGGGCCGCGTAGTTCCAGTGTAGGCTAGCATTGCTCTGGCTGCTTGTGTGACGTGCACCAAATTGCACCAGAGGGGGATACCCACTCTCAAACTCTCCCTATTTGGCTCTGCCCCAGCACTCGGTAGTTTCACCCCTCGGGACTCATTCTTGGTAATAGGCTAAGTTGTTGGATCATACATAATGTGGAATATGGTGATGTTGGAACTGTGTATGACGCTAAATATAAATACAATATTTGTGGTTGTGTTGAGGTGAATATATATCCCCAAGTTGATTTTAATCCTTCGGGTTTATGTCAGGTTTATAATAGCTTCTGACCACTTGAGCAATGATGAATTAAGGGGTTTCAGGGAAGAACGCCGTCGTAGGGTTTTCTATAGCTCAGTCGGTAGAGCACCGGTCTAGCAATCCGGAGGTCTCGGGTTCGAATCCCATTGAAATCCCATTGTTCTTTGCTCTCTTTTAATCACAATATATTTCGGGTCAGTTTCCCTATATGTTTGAAAATATATTTAACATTTCTGGTCGTTTCCTGTAGTAAGTCGGTTATTTGGAAAACCGGTTAACCGACGGCAAAAACCGGTTAACCGAACGGGTAACCGAAAAAAAATATATATATAATTTCTCGGATATACATGTACCATCCGATATCTGTCTGATTTTTCAATTGGAATCAGCAGGGCAGTGCCATGTTAGTCTACAAACCGCTGTCAAGATGAAAGCCTTCAGATATCTCATCACAAATGATTCTTCTAAATTTGGCTCTACCAGGTCTAATCTATTCATTAATCCTCTTACCATTTGTTTATTTGTTTTGTTTATTTGTGATACATTTTTATTATATTTGTTTCGGTTAACCGAAACCGTGAAAATGAAAACGTTTTTGCCGATGCCGGTCGGTTAACCGTCGTGTAACCGTTTCACTACAGTGAATGTCTCACTCTCACATCTGGCTCAAAGTTGGCAGCACTGTGAGTGTGGTTGGGCATGAGCCCCTACACACACAACATCGTCCCGCCTGGTCATGACCATCTTAACATCTAACCCCTCCCCCCCCCCCCCCCCCTCCACCACTGAGAGGACTTTCAAGCAATTGTCTTGGTCTCGAAATATTTCGGCAGGTGGTCTCGGCCGTGAACAAATTGGTCTTGGTCCGGTGAACGGCAAATCACCCCCCCCCCCCCCTCAGGTGTAAGAACCTGTCTACGCCACTGACTTTCACTGTCGGTTGTATATAATTGCTCTCCTTTCATTCAAGCCACATTAAAGGTGCGCCTGTAAAGTGTCAGATATTAGCCGAAATTACATTTGATACTTCAATTCTGTACCAAAATCATTGTAAGATATGTCCGAATGCTGTGTAAAAGTTTCATTGAAAACAAACGAACACTGCTTTCCTGGTTAAAAAAGCAAAAATATGCGTAGGCTTTTACAACGAATTATTGTATGACGTTTATGAGGTTAATGGACGTTCATTAACGTTCTTGAGCAGAATTATAGATATCGTCATACAAAAGGGGCATTTCAAAATAGTCTTACCCTATTTTATTCTTCTTTTACTATAAGCTAAACGTGGAGTTAGACACTTTACAGGCATTCCTTTAATATTTAGTTATTTATACATTTGTTCTGTATTAATTGATTAAATAATAAATTTATTTATTTATTTTTATTATTTTTTGATCAATTTATGTATGTATTTATATATTCATCTTTGTCTTTATTTATTTGTAATATTAGGGGAAACTTCCCATTTAAGAATGATAAGTGAAATTTCCTTTGAAAATGGCGTCCTCATTAAAATGTTTGATTAGCAACAATGACCAAAAGCAAGGTATTAGATTTTTTACTCATTTTATTTAAGCGCGACACAAATACTGTTAGCGATCATTGTAATCGTTAATTTACTGCTAATTCTTTATGTTGAGATACAAATGTGATCGCTTATATAGAGCTTACATGTTATTATGGTGGGATAGAACGGTACAATTTAACCAGTAGTTTTGGTCTTGGTCTCGATCTCTCCTAAACGACCGCTATATAAATTATGTATACAATTAGGATACACTTAAAAAATTATCTCCCTCAGTAATTTATTTGATAATCAGAATGAAAATTGTGGGCACATGTCGAGTATAAGTAATATTAAGCGGTGAACCATAGAATACACTGACGAAATTCACCTTGTCACCAGATAGAGTTAATAAATTCAAGTGGAAAGCTAATGAATATGGCATTTTGTTTGCACTGACAGATTTATGTTAGAGACATTGTTTGATTTTATTCTTGAGTGGCCCAGTAGGGGTAGAGAATTTGTTTTCATCCAAATTAAGATTGAAGTCTCAGGAAGTCTACGGAGTCTTAGACCCCGTTTACAGTGCAGGGCCGGTCGTAGTGGCGCTCTGCATGTAAACAAACCATTATTTTTGAGGCACGCCGGGGTCACAGAACAAAGGCGCGTTATTTGCAATGAATTGTTTTCCCAATTTGGTACCGCATTTGGCCCTGCGTGCGTTTACAGTGAGAAAAAGCGGGGCCGAGACGCGTCTCGGCCGCGGCCGAGACTACCTCCAGAGCGGGGCCAAATGCGCGGCCACTTTTGGCCCCGCATTTGGCCTTTTGAGCGTTTACAGTGAAAACGGGGTCTAAGCTTCCTGAGAATATATCCTCTGTGGGGTAAAGGGGTACCTATTTAGTTGCTCGTTAAAGATTTAGGTATGAATGCCACGCATTTTCTGGAGCGGGAAGTGATTTTTTTCGAATTGGAAGAGGAATATTTACTCATGTTTTCTTAAAGGTAAAGGCCAGTTTTGGAAACGCCCCCCTCTCAAAAAAATGAAATGGAAGCTCTTATTACCAATAATGTGAAAGAATATAATTGCACTAATATAGGATTATCCAAATTTGGCCAAGAAACCGCCTACTAATTGATATATTTTCGAAATTATATATTTATGACGTCGGCATAGATATCGCCAAAGCGGAATCGCCCATACGCTACGTGTATATAACGACCACGAGAACTGTGTACACGCGGTGTTCGCTATTACGGGCTATATCTCCCCCAGCGCTAGCGGCGTTGAGAGCTCTAGTGGAGTACCTTAGAGGAAAAATCGTGACACGGTGGACAAAATCCTAATTTTTTCAGCAAAGCTTCGTCTTGATGTAAGAATTAAGAAAAGTGGTTGCTACAAAAAATCTGATGACGGGATCATGTTAAAAAGGGCGGCCATCTTGGATTTCCAGGTAAATACATGTTTTTTCCACCCAAAATAATATAAAGCATATATGAATTTGTTTTTAACGGTTTATGGCAGTATGTAACATCATAAAATACAAACCTAAACATTTAGAACATCGCACTTCAGAAAAGCTGATTTTTATTCAAAATGGCCGCCATCATCTTCAAAGTGCCATAATTCTGTAATTATACATCCACAGATGTAATTTTGATGTATACCCCCATTTTCGTGGGTCAAGCAGTTCATTGACAATAGTGATAGCGTAATTCAGTAATTAGAAGCCACAAAAATCCAAGATGGTGTCCAAAATAGCCGCCATTTTCTCAAAAATGCCATAATTCTATTATTACACATCACACAGTTGTCATTTTTGTGTCTACCCCCACATTTTGAGGGTCAAGCAGTTTATTGCGAATAGCATTAATGCAATTCAGTAATAAGAAGCTAACAAAATCCAAGATGGCTTTTAAAATGGCCGCCAATTTATCAGCCAGTTCAGAGCAGCATCTTTTGTCTGATGAATCCCCCCAAAACCATCAGGGAAACATTGGAGAGGACAGTCATGTACCACATGCTGTACTATATCTGGTCCAGCCTCGATGAAGGTAGTGTCGAGGGCTATAGACTTGATCGGAACAACTCATTTTTTATCTGAAGTTTGCTTGCTCCTTTGGTAGTACATTCTACTAATGGGCTAAGCCTCGATGATCGAACTGCTTAACCCTCAACACGTGGGGTAGAAAAAAAAATTACAACTGTGTGATGTGTAATAACAGAATTATGGCACTTTTGAGAAAATGACGGCCATTTTGGACACCATCTTGGATTTGTGTGGCTTCTAATTACTGAATTGCGCTATCATTATTCTCAATGAACTGCTTGACCCACAAAATGTGGGGGTAGACATCAAAATTACATCTGTGGGATGTATAATAACAGAATTATGGCACTTTGAAGATAATGGCGGCCATTTTGAACAAAAATCAGCTTTTCGGAAGTGCAATGTTCTTTAATAATTTGTAGGTATGTATTTTATGATGTAACATACTGCCAGGAACCGTTAAAAACAAAATTCATTCACGCTTTATATTATTTTGGGCGGGATTAAACCGTGTATAAAAACTTGGAAATCAAAGATGGCCACCATTTTGAACATCAGATTTTTTGTAGCAACCAATTTTCTTAATTCTTACAAGACGAAGCTTTGCTGGAAAAATTAGGATTTTGTCCACCGTGTCACGATTCCTTCATTTTTTGCTCATAAGGTACTTCACTACTCTAAACGCGCGGTGGATTTATGAATTTCACAGGCGGATATTGGATTTCTTCCGATATTTCTGTATTTAACGATACTTGGGTTCGGATTTTACCACACAAGCCCTATTTCAATACATATTCAACAATATTGATCAATATAGATCATGTATTCGGCTACTTTCCCGAAACTGGACTTGGGCTTTAAACGAAATTAAAGTTGCGCGGACAAAACATATAGAGGGCCGGGGGAAAATGACTCAGCCGCCCGCATTGGGCCGCGCCATGACAGTCAGCTAGGCTAGAACGAACGTGCTGCTAAAAGGGGATACCATTAGTTTGTACAGACGGCGCGTCTCGTGCGTAGCGCGCGCGTAATATGACTCACGTCCTCTATTTGCCTTGTCCGCGCCACTTTAAATGTTCCCATCCAATTGTGTGCCTTTGTTGTCAGATTGAAATAACAACATCCCTCTTCAATCTTCATACATAAACATTTATCATGTCAGCCTCTATGTGAATTTGAGTCTGGTGTGTGTGTATCTTTGATTGTGTTTGTATATACCAGGGATATGGGAGTTCCCTGTATAAAATATGTTTAGCGGTCTCATCATGAGGGAGATGATTTAAGTCATGATTTCTTTATTTTAAGTATCATCAAATTTCCTTCCAAGGTATGCACCAGATTGCATTATTTCGAGTGTAAATTGCAAAATCTCCCTACCTTGGGAGGGGGGGGGGGGGGGGGGACACCTCCCTCCCACAGCCCCCTCGGGCGCTACGCTCCCTCGCAGTTGTGCCCCCCCCCCCCCCCCCAATCAGTTGGCCCTCGCATACGCCACTGTGTGCAAAGCTAGCTAGAACTATTGGGTATATTAGACAAATTAAGACATTTTTACCAAAACAAGTTTTTATTCTGCTATACAGGGTGTCCCAGAAAGAATGCAACACCTACCTACGATCGTTAATATCATCAACATCATCGACCAAATGTCATTCTTATTTGAATGGGTAGAACATTCTTTTTCTAACAAAATGATACCATAAGCATTGATTTTGGGTAAGGCGTTTGGATCCTATGGCCATTTTTCTGAGGCAATGTCGTTTCTTAAATTTCCTACTTGTTCGTCTCCAGCTCTCCCTTTGATAAGGAAGACAATGTTTTGTAATCGAGTACCCCATACGATATGGCTTACATCGTCTTTCCCCCCCCCCCTTGAAAAGATCCTGTGTACGCCACTGTTAGTAGTAGTAGTAGTAGTAGTAGTAGTAGTAGTAGTAGTAGTAGTAGTAGTAGTAGTAGTAGTAGTAGTAGTAGCAGTAGTAGTAGTAGTAGTAGTAGTAGTAGTAGTAGTGGTAGTGGTAGTGGTAGTGGTAGTGGTAGTGGTAGTGGTAGTGGTAGTTGAAGTGGTGGATGTGGATGTAGATATAGCATTATTATCATTGTTATTAATTACTAATTGTCATTAGTGAATGAGGAAGGTATCGTACTTGTCTGCGACTCGTCTACGATGACAGTTTCCATCCCTACTAACCTACTGACCGGAGGAATGACTGAGACAAATCTCAGGTTCGGAGGAGAACCTGGTTCGGCATCCCATCCCGATTGCCAAGGTGAACAGAAACAAGCTGGAACAATCACATTTTCCACTTCCCTAACAGGATGCGGAACCGGTGTTAGTGTAAGTATCTCTTGTTTTATGTAGGTAAAACATTAAGGTACATTTTATCCAGCCCATTTAAATTGCATCGGGGAGCAGCTAGAGAATTGAGGGGGTCAGCGCGTCTCCCTTCCTAATTCCCCGTGTATAAAAACTATGAAGACGAACATAATCACCACGGTTGTTTATGTTGGTCCTCATTGCTCCCATTATAATAATAGTAATATAATAATAAGCGCTTACTCAGGTAGCAAGCCAACGTTGGATCAACATTGGAATCTCGCAACTCGTTGGATCTGGAAATCTGGTTGGATGCCAACGTTGGTCCGACGTTAGAAACTCGAAACCCATAAGACGTTGGACAAACTTGTTGGACCAACAATGGATCGACAAATATTTGCAAATGTTGTACCAGCGTCATTTGGGCGAACGTACACATCGCTGGTCGGTCCAACGTTCCCAGTCATTATTGGAGCGACGTTGCTAACAAAAATGGCCAGCATTGGTCCAACGCTGGACCGACGTTGGCTTGCTACCTGGGTAGAGGCTGTTCTGCATTAGGCGCTTTACAAATACGATATGTAATTATCATTATTATATTGAATAGTGCCATTTATTTTGTATTTGTATCTGATCTAGCTTGACCCTATTCTCGCCACTGCTTTGTTTGACGTTTATGTTGTTAGTATAGTTGCTTCTAACAGGAGAATGCAATAACAATGTCAATACACCATTAAAAAATGCATTTTAGTGATGAAATTATAAGAAGAAAGGAGGACCGGGAAATATTTAAAAGTACACTTGAGTATTGGTGCTTCCCGAAATGCCTCTTGACACGTAATTGTTTGTTTTGAATTCCAATTGAAAGTTCCTTGAATGTGAAAGGAGAATCATTCCCTTTCGAAAGGCTCTCATAGATGTAAAATTTGATTTCAAAATAAAAATCGTCTGACCAGGCGATATCTTGACTTTTAAAAATATATATACAATGCTCTTACATTATTTCAGTCAAATATTGTCAAAAGAGGTTTTTAAATAGTTGTTGATGATATGTCTATTTAATCATTATTTTAACATTATCTCACATTCACAATTATTTTTTAAGAAAAATGGTTGAAACCAATATTTTTTTAGAGAGCACCCTTTTGAGTTGTAATGGCTCTTTTTGAATGATAACAGGGTTTTTACTTAATCGTTTGTAATTGTGAATACGTTTTTAGCATTGTGGAGTTATAACTATTAGTTTGGATTTAATGGTGCAGGTTCGGTTGCTAAATTCATTTTGCCCAAAACTCAACTATTCCTTTAAAGTGATCCCTGTAAAGTGTCAGATATTGCACAAAATGACATTATTTTGAGACTTCAATCCTATATCAATATCATTGTAAAATACAATTAAAAGATTTGTGAAAGTTTTAAAGAAAACGAACACTGTTTACCTAGTGAAAAAGTAAAATATTGAGTTCATATTTGATCTCCGAATACTGATGGCCTGCCGTCAACAGTCGGGTACATCGACTCGTTGCGCTGCCCTGTCTATCGGTAAGGTCCGTGATCGTATGGCGCGCCGGCCGGGCGTGTTCAGCTACAGCAATTGCACTTTTTGCCAAAACCGTTGGGCAACGGTTTTGAGATAATGATTTTCAATGATAATTATCTTCATACTAAAGGGTCATTTGAAAAATCTAACCCTATTTTATTCTTCTCTTACCATAAGCTAAACAACACGGCAGAAGAGAAACGAGGAAGCTCCAAGTAATTTTCGTGGAGTTAGACACTTTACCTGGATCACTTTAACAGAAGGCTCTCAGTAATAAAGTTATGAAACGGATAGTAAACATCTGGTATGCTTTTAGAAATAGAAATCGCATATACATTTGTATTTAGGAAATGTCATAATCTTCTGGCATGTCCACAATTTGAAGGAAAAAACGTTTAGAACATTTACTTTTACATTACTTTAGTTACTCAACCATAAACTAAACTTCAATTAGTGATATCACTTATAAGAAAAGCATTTATTCTGATGATCTC
>JBAMJV010012834.1:0-23917 GCA_037951105.1 Echinarachnius parma
GGTAGACCACTTTGGAGACCCCTCAGAGCAAGATTTAAAACCTGGGGGGGCCCTTCCCATCTCTTTAAACCCCCCTCTCTGAGCATAAACTCGAACCATGGGCAAGCCCCCCTTTGAGTATTTCCCAAGCATGGGCTCCGCCCATCTCTTTTGCAGCCCCCCTCTGAGCATACATGAAACCTGGGGGCTAAAACCCATTTCTTTCCAGCCCCCTCTCTGAGCATACCCGAATAATGAGGAGCCCATCCAGGCATGAATTGAAGCCTAGGGGCACCGCCCATCTCCGAATCCCCTAATTTTAACCCCCTCCTGGCTACCCCTCTAGCCATCCACACAAACAGTATTATGCCCTCCTTCTCGGCCGCGCGACAATAGTCTGATACTCTGTTCATGTTTAATTTAAACTGTAAAAACGAAGGTAAATAACATAATATACTCCTTTATATGAGGTTACCCGTATCTACCACCCCCCTTGACTTTACCCCTAGCCATCCATAATCAGTATTATGCCCCCCCTCGCCAGTTCGCCCCCCCCCCCCTTCTCTCCCCCCCCCCCTTCTCCCCTCCCAACATTAAGTCCCATCAAGGAAGTAACATAAAATACAGCTTTATTATCGCCGTATCCAGACACCACCCCCCCACCCCCACCCCACACTCCCCCCCCTCCCCCTCGGCTAACCCTAGCCATCCATAAAACATTATTATGCCCTCCCGCCCCCCCCCCCCCCCCCCCCCCCCCCCCTCTCCCTTCCTGACAATAGTCGCATTCTCTAAAACCAAGGAGGTAACAGATTCACCGAGCTATTCGGGGGTTACGTGATATAATGGGGAAATATTTACAAAAAGTCTAGAAACTAGACTAAGTGCACTGCAGATCGCCTGGCAAATAAACGCATGACCGCATTGCGGGTTTCTGAATTCTGAATCGCAAAATACTCGCCATTATGCGTTTTTCAATATTTCGTTTTTCTATTTGCAAAATGGATATTGGATTCTGGTCGTTTTTCCATTTTGTAAAACCTTTAAAAAAATGGATTTTGGTAAAAATTTCATTTTCGTTTTTTCGTTTTCAAATTGAAAAATGAATTATCCATCAGTACCTTGATTCTGTTTGCCTGATCGGGCGTCTCATAGCACGGACGCAAAATTGACCGAAGACGGTCGGTGATAACAGTCCAAGAACGGAGGGACCGCTGTTTCGCCAGGAAATTGGCGATTTTGCACACGACCCGCCAATTTCTACGGCCGCGTTGAGCTTGCGAAAACGCTATTATCAAAGGGAGAGCAGTCATGCGGTTCTTCTGTCCAGCTAGTTCTATGGCAGGCCGTGGGGCAAGAATGTCTCAGTGTTCAGAGGATCGCTGGAGACGAAAAAGTAGGCAAATTTAGGAAACGACATTGCCTCAGAAAAATGGCCCTAGGATCCAAACGCCTTAACCCAAAATCAATGCTCATGGCAACATTTTGTTGGAAAAAGAATTTTCTACCCGATCAAATAAAAAAACAATGACATGTGGTCGATGGTGTTGATGAAATTAACGATCGTAGGTGTTGCATTCTTACTGGTACACCCTGTATAGCATGCATTTTCCCCGTTTTTTAGAGCCTACATCATTGCTCTCAGGGAAGGTTGAACAAGCTGGCTCTGACGTTAAGTCTAATACAGTATAAGTTCTTGGTTAGGAAAATACGATGCCGTCCAGCATGCACTGGATAACCCAAACTACCCGCAAAGGAGTAAGTTAAACTTTTCAAAAATTTGACGAATCTATATACAACGTTTGTTTTCCCGAAATCGGAGATGTCACATGTTAAATATTAAGAGTGCTTAACATTGTATATAGGGCCTACGGGTAAATTGTATTTTATATTGATTGATGATTGATGTTTGTTTTTATTGATTTGTTTATTATTCAATTAAATACATTTTAAAATATGTTGTTATTTGCTTTTGCTTTTCTTTTCTTGTTCGAGGGGGGGGGGGGGGGGGGGGGGCTGAGCTGAGGTTTCTTGACCGAATGTTATTAAACGTGTTTTATATGTTAAGAGCAGCCCTTAGTTAGCACCACCACCAACAAATACAGCATCAAGAACAACAACCCAAAATCAATAACTTCATAATGAAAATACATCAACAAAAACAACAACATCATCTTGACTGTCATGTCGACATCTCTGTGATGCAGCCCCTATGCCTATAAAAGTAGGGTTGCCTTTGATTGAATATCTTTCGATGTAATCGTGAATTATCTTTATTTACGAAACTCTTGTTCATAATGTTCGCCCTTAATTATTATTTGTTTTCTGTAATCCTAGACTCTCAAGCACCCATCATAACTGACTGTCCCACGGATATAGCTGAGAATTCAAATTCTAGGACCACAGTCAATATCACATGGACTCCGCCTACTGCCGACGATAACTCCGGAGTGGTTACCCTAACTTCAGACTATAGTCCTGGAGACTCGTTTGCCATTGCGACAACGACAGTGACCTATACCGCTACGGATGCATCGGGAAACACTGCAACGTGTTCGTTCAATGTCACGGTAGTAGGTAAGTACAAAGTGACGTTTGAAACATCTGGGGGAAATCGTAGACGGCGGTCATAAACCCATGTTGCACTGTCTGGTCTGGATTCCTGCAATCACTTCTTTTTTTCTGTAAACCCAGATTCTCGAGAACCCATCATAACTGACTGCCCCACGGATATAACTGAACATTGCAATTCTGGGACCACAGTCAATATCACATGGACTCCGCCTACTGCCACCGACAACTCCAGGGTAGTTACTCTAACTTCAGACTATAGTCCTGGTGACTCGTTTGCCATCGGGACAACAACAGTGACCTATACCGCTACGGATGAATCGGGAAACACAGCAACGTGTTCGTTCAATGTCACGGCAGTAGGTGAGTACAAAGTGACGTTTGAAACATCTGGGGGAAATCGTAGAGGGCGGTCATAAACCCATGTTGCACTGTCTGGTCTGGATTCCTGCAATCACAGGCAATTTTAATTGTCCATCGGCATGTTCGGTTGAGATGATAGGCTGACCTTGCATGAAGTGTTCGTACCATATTCAAAGTCTATCACTGATTTAAGGGGATGTTTAAACAAGCTGGCTCTGACTTAGTGTCTTGTACAAGGTAATGGCTACGAAGTTCTGGCCCCATATTCATGAAACCCCGCTAGCTTAGTTCCTTGCTAAGTGTATTTTTGATGTGCAGTTTATCAACCCGTTCACTTAGAGATTCTGAAATTCCCATATACTTTGTAAATAGCCCACCTGGTTCCCGTAGGCAATGGGTTAAGCAAAAAACAGTTGTCTTACTCCCCAACTAAATAGGGTTAACTTGGTACTACCTTAGATACCCACTAAGTTAACCTTCGTTAGCAACTAAAAGATCTTGTGTATAACTCTAAAATAGACCTAGCAAGGAACTAAGCTAGCGGGCTTTAATGAATATGGGCATAACCATATACATGTACAGGTTTTCCCGCTCAATTTCACGATTGTGTCATTCACATGGAGCAAATGAATTCGCGCGATTTGCGATCGCCGTGTCAAAGCAGCATTCGAATTCGTAAATAGTCGTTCAAAATCACGTCGGAGCAAGTGAGTTTCCACAATGAGCATACTTATTCATCAATGGTCATTCAAATTGGCACGTAGTTTACGCTGGCGCCTCTTCGGTCATTCGAATTCGCGAAAGGGCATGACGCATTAATGTGTATGCACCAAGTTGACGATTGGCTGCATATTCGCGAATTCGAGTGCCTATAAATGAACTCCGTGTCTATTCACGAAAGCTAAATGCGTATGCATAAATTCGCTTGCACTTACGTATTCGGAATTTGAAAGACCGATACCAACGATTACGCGGCAATGCGTGAATTTGAATGAAAAAAGGTGTCAAATTGAGCGGGAAAACCTAAATTAACTTAAACTTTTCCAAAATTTTACAAATCTACAACGTTTCTGTTTTTACCGAAATCGGAGATATCACATGTTAAACAAATCAATAGTGTTTAAGATTGTCCATGGCCCTGCTGGCAAAATATACTTGATATAATAATAACTGTCAATTTGTATATATAGCGCTTTATTACAGTTAAGTTTCAAAGCGCTCGGAGCATTATTACTCTGGCTTTAGCCGAGCAGCCTTATTCAAGCGATAAAGAATTTCAACGAATACATTGAGATATTACTCTATATTTTGGTAAATAGATTGACCCGATTTCGCACTTACCGCAATCTGTTGTATATACCTTTGCTTTGATGTATGTTACTCTTTAAGTTGTTTTGAAAAGGCAATTCCTTTCATGAAATGATTAGCGACGTCTCCATTATTGTACTCTTGTTGAAATGTGGTCAGTTCTTTCTATGGGTCGTCCCTAATTTGAAATTATTGATACTTTTGCAAATTGTTATCGCATATTATACTCTTTATTATAGTTACGATATATTCGTTTGTTTTTTAATTATTAGTATTATGTTATTTTGCCATATATTTACAATTTGATTTGTATTTTCGCGCAATATTTCATCTTTTTAGCTACGATTTTCCTTCAATAATTATATAATTATCTTCCAATGGGTGCCTCGTTATTAGCATACTGCACCGTCATTATATATTGTTTCATCTCGCTCGTTTGTCATGCCAACAGTGTCTCAATGTGTGTTCATGTCTATTTTGTATTCGTGTTTTTGTGTCTACCTTCTTACCAACTGCAAGTGGTGGTTTTCATTATTCTTTCTTGAGCTCTATGTCTGCACCGATTTTTTCTTCTTTTCTTTTAAGTCATTGTTCAAGCGCTGCGAACTGTATATTGATTATGATATGCTATTTGGTTTTGGTTACTCAGATTTTGTTTTCGTACAGTTATGATGGCTAATTTAGATCACCACTTGCCTTTTGAGTCTGTGAGCGACGATGACCTTTTTGATGTATTAAGACCCATTCAAGCTAACAATCAATTTTTTAAAATCATACAGGACCTTTAAAAATAGGCAAGGGAGACTCGGCGGTGGCGTCGCCTTATATGTGCTTAAATCTTTGAATTATGTTTTGCATGATAATATATCAATAATTAATAATGTTCTTGAGACTCTTTTTATTGAAATTATGAATCCTGGAGGTAAAAATATTATAGTCGGAGTTACTTATCGACCCTCTAATTGCAACCCTAGAGAATTTTTGACGCAATTATCCGACTTATTGCGAAGTCCAGTGTTTATAAATAAGGATGTTTTTTGATGGGGGACTTTAATATAAATCTATTAAATCATGAACATAATAATGTGTCCCAAGAATTTCTTGAGACTCTCCTCTCTGCATCTTTTTTACCTCTTATTTCTAAGCCCACTCGTGTGACAAACTCCTCTTCCCCCTTAATAGATAATATCTTTTCAAATGTCATCCTCCACCCTGACTCTTATATTGTTCTTTCAGACATAACTGACCATTATCCTATTGTGACACATTATACTTTATCTCAATCAATTAATAATAATGACCCACGTTTATTTAGACGAAAAGTCAATAATGAAAAATTAGCTAGTCTTGCTTCTAGTCTTGAACATGTAGATTGGTCTCCTGTTTATGGTGTAGATGAAGTAAATTCTTCTTACGATAAGTTTTGTGATATTTTGAATGATCAATTAGATACTTGTATTCCTAAACAAAGAGTTAAATTTAATGATTATAAAAAAACACCAAGGCTTCCTTGGATCACTAAATCGATATTACGTTCGATGAATAGGAAAAATAATATTTTTTATAAATATAAATTAGATGGCACAGAAAGGTTAAAAATTAAATATACATCTTATAAAAATATTTTGACTAAGATTATTCGTTTGGAAAAGAAAGGGTATTTTGAAAATATGTTGGCGTTGTATAAACATGATATGAAAAATACTTGGAAAATGATTAAACAGGCAATGAATGTTACTAATAACAAATCTGAGATAACAAAGATTAAGTTTAATGATGAGATTGTTGAGGATCCTAGGGATATAGTAAATATTTTAAATAATTACTTTTCTTCGATTGGTGAACATCTTGCTGTTAATATTCCCCCATCAAATAAGCATTTTGTTGATTTTTTGGGCCAGCCCAATCCAAACTCTATATCTCTTGTTCCTATTCACAAATATGAAATTTTAGATATTGTTTCGAAATTTGATTCTACGAAAAGTTCTGGCCATGATGAAATTAATAATCTTATTTTAAAGGGCATTATATCTTCTGTTGTGGATCCTCTCGTTCATATTTTTAATTTGTCTTTATCACATGGCCAGGTACCAAACTCTATGAAAATTGCTAAAGTAATTCTTTTGTTTAAAAAGTGCGATAAATTAGATGTAAATAATTATCGACCGATTTCTTTATTATCCTCTTTTTCAAAATGTTTAGAAAAGATAATATATTCTCGGACAGTATCCTTTTTAAAAAATAACAATATTTTTCTAGTCTCCAATTTGGTTTTAGGGAAAAACACAATACTGTACACGCATTATTGTCCTTTATTGAGTAGGTAGCTCATGCAATCGACAAATCGTCTCATACGATAGGCATTTTCCTGGACTTCTCAAAGGCCTTCGACACGATTAACCACGATATTTTACTTTATAAACTTTCACATTATCGTGTTCGTGGGTTGGCCTTGGAGTGGTTCAGGAGCTATCTTTCAGACAGAAGTCAGTATGTATTTTTAAATGATAACTCTTCAGCTCCCCGTAATATAAATTGTGGTGTTCCACAAGGTAGTATATTAGGCCCACTTTTATTTATTTTATATATTAATGACTTCTGTCGATCGTCAGAAATTTTGTCATTCGTACTTTTTGCTGATGATACAAATTTGTTTTTTTCTCATACGGATTGTCATAGATTAGTTGAAATTATTAATATTGAATTGAGTCATATATTATCATGGATTAGAGCGAACAAATTGTCATTGAATCTCCAGAAAACGAAATATATGTTGTTTAGTAAATCTATAGATTCGTTACCGGCTAACATAGTTTTTGAAAACACCCCATTGGAGCGTGTTTCATTCATTACATTTCTGGGTGTAACGGTTGATAGTAATCTTTCTAGGAAACATCAAATTGATAATATTTGTAAAATTATTTTTCGTAATATTGGTATTATTAATAAAGTAAAAACATGTCTTCCTTTTAATTCACTAATTATGCTTTATAGTTCTTTGATACTCCCATACTTAAATTATGGTCTTTTAGTTTGGGGAAACACACATGAAACTTTATTAGATAAAGTGTTGTTATTACAAAAGAAGGTTATTCGTATTATTTGTAATTCCCCCTTTCGCTCCCATACTGACTCTTTATTTTTTTGAAAATAAGATACTGAAGGTAAAAGACCTATATTTATTTCAACTTGGTCAATTTATGTATAATTATAAAAATAACATGCTACCATCTGTTTTTCAAGAAATGTTTTTTAAAAATAGCTCAGTTCATAATTATCCAACTAGACATTCTGAAGAATTTCATTTACCTCTCTTGCGGACCCTACTTGCTCAAAATACATTTATATATGAAGGTCCTAAATTATGGAATTCTTTAAGTAATGAAATAAAAAATGCTCCATCGATTAATATTTTTAAGAAAAATTTTAAATTGTTTTTATTACAATCCTATAAACATCCTTGAATTATATCTCCCATTTACTCTTATCCCGTGCTTACGTCATCCTAAAACAAGGTCATTCTTTACTCGCGGACTCAAATGTAATCTGATATTATATATTGTGCCTTCTCACGCATTGTTCCTTTCTATTATGCGCAAGTCTTTTCCTTATTTTTACTTGAACCCCACTTGCAGCTTATCTTTTACATACATTTGAACCTCCGATCTCTCACTTCATTTTGGCAGTGTCTAATTGTTTGTATTGTGTACGTCTTCTCCTATTTGTGTCATGTAAAGTTCTCTCTTGTCCCATGTTGGTCTCTGTTGGCATCCCCCTTTTCCCCCTTTTTTCCCTCTCTATATTTGTTTATGTTGTTGTAGTCTAGAATGTGTTAATTTAAATGTACAATATACCTAACTATTATATTGTTTCCAATATGTATATCCCTATTTTGTGCAAATTATCATTATTCATTTGTAATGTTTTGTTGGAAGCAAGAATAAATTGAATTGAAATTGAATTGATTTATAGATTTGATATCTTAAATTTCTTCGTTTCTTCGTTTATTTATTTATTTTTAATTGTTGCATGGGCGTCGATCCGGCATTGATACCCATTCATCAGGGGGGATGATCTTTTCATTCACCCCTCCTGATGAATAGGTATTACGTAAATATCGACGCCCATGATTATTGTTGTATTTTTGTAAAATATTATTGGGAATAGGGGGGTCTGTGTTATCTTGACCGAATGTCATCTATCGTGCTGTCAAAATACAGCACCAGCACCACCAACACCAACGCAAACAGCAACGACAATAACAACCAGCAAAAAACAACAACAGCGTAATAAAAATACATCAACAAGAACATAATTTTGACTGTCATTTCGACATCTTTGTGATGCCAACCCCTGTGATTATGATGCTGGGGTGCTTATTTACAAAACCGTTACTCTTCTTTATTTGAGAAACGCTTGGTCATAATTTATCCCTTTATTATTTTTGTTTTGTTTGTAACCCTAGATTCTCAAGCACCGATCATAGCTGACTGTCCCATGGATATAACGGAGAATTCCAACTCTGGGACCACAGTCAATATGACATGGATTCCGCCTACTGCCATCGACAACTCCGGTATGATTAATCTAACTTCAGACTATAGTCCTGAAGACTTCTTTACCATCGGGACAACGAGAGTTACCTATACCGCTACGGATGCATCAGAAAACACTGCAACGTGTTCGTTCCATGTCACGGTAGTAGGTAAGTACAAAGTGACGTTTTGAAACCAACACTGGTACTTGAACTGATGTTTTGCTATCTCTCGTAGATCATAGCATCCCCGACGTTACGTTCATATCTGTGTTTTGTTAGTTGTGCATGCGCAATATATAATGAGAATCAATATAGGGCCTATTCTGTCATTAGAATTGGATGCTCCTTCAAATTTGACACTCCAAAGTTAACTATCCCTTTAATCCTTATGTTTTTTATTGATTTTATAATTTCGTATGTATTTTTCTGTTCGTTTTACTTTTATATGTTGTTGTATGTGTTGTTTTATTTTATTTATACCTATAATTCAACTAGTTTGACACCCTAAAATTAAAAGACCAAATAACCAATGATTTATCCCCGATTTATCTATTTTATGGAAACCTGACATTTCCATATGTTTTGTACACAAATTGCGAACATGAGCTATTTACGGGCTGACATGCAAAGACAAAATGTTACGTGACTTTGTAACGGTACGTCCGATTTTCGAAACGAGAAAACAGACGAGCATCACATACATAAATTTAATCTATCATTTTATCGAAGATTGTATCTTGAAGAGAGTTATATATCCCTTTTAGCACGTTACTTTAGGTTAAACAAGTATTACAGTTGCAATTACAGCCTACCACTTAATCGAAGATTATTTACTTGTAAATTGCATTTTTGTTTACAGCCAGATCCAACGTTGGACTAATTACTCGCATCACAATTCCTGCGCTTTCTGTGACAACTGTATTACTTCTACTGATCTTCTTCCGATTGGCGCATTTGAAGCGGCGAAGACGTCTGGAGAATTTGAATCAGAGGGTGGGTAACATTTTGATAATGCAACATAATATTATACTACAGGATACACTCGATGTTTCCTTATTTGAATATTAATCAAGAAAAATACTATAAATTGCAACATTAAAAAATAACATCCGTTTAATGGGCAACATACAAAACTATATTCTATAAACTAGCAAAATGTATCCTTGGCGTTATCTTTTGCTAATGCCTTGCCTTGGGAGGGGGATGGGGTAAGATACAATGCACACATAGATATGTAAGATAAAACAGAGTGTATACAAAAAAGCTACTCGAAGTTCAAAGGTCAATTATTTCAGAATGATATATTTTCATACCAAAAATGAGATATAGATGTAAGGAGTAGCTATTTAGCTTTCATTTAATACATTACCTGAATCAGCAGTGCCACGCATTGCCGAGTTCTTTGTTGTTAAAGATAACCGGTGCAAAACCCACTTTTTGCAAGTTTTGGCTAATCATTCGACTTCTTGAAATTAATGGTGCCTTGTAAATACATCATTCTTCACATGTTTTATTGTTTTTTGTGAATGAATGAATCGTTTAATTGAATACATTCACTAATTATGCATGACTGAGCACATTGTTATTGAAAATTTGCGCCGGTGGACATCCACCAGAATGAAAATATCGGTCGTCAAAATTGATAGTTGGATGGGACTTTGTGGAAGAGGTGAAGAGATCGGACAATTTTTCTTTGAAATTAATAAATGGATGCATGTATCTTTAGATGATATATGAATATGGTCAGTACCTCAATTGGAGGAACAAATTGAGCGATAGGTGCATGGAGTAGTAAGAAAGATCTAGTGGGTCTAAGACAGTGCATCTGTCCATCTTCTTTCCGCTCCCAGAGATAGACTACGGGAAGTCTTTGGGGAACATGGGGAAAGGGTAATTATTGCGCCTAACCATGAAGCGGGATAGCTACCAATTTCCCTTGTTTTAACACCTTGTGACTTATTTCTTATCAAGTAAAAGCTAGATATTTTACATCTATATCATTTTTATGGTATGAAAATATATCATTTAACAAAAAATTGACATTTGAACATCAGGTACTTTTTTTTATACTCTCTCTATTAATATTTTCGTATGATTTACTTGATTGGTTAATTATTTAATTGTATTTGAAAAGAATATATATTTGTACTTCTTTGTTTATGTATCAATTTTGTGTATATTATGTTGTAGGGCCTCTGCGAAAAAGAGTGCTCCGATCACTGACAGAACTACCCTACTGAAATAAAACGAATACAAAAATGTTATATGTCTCATTTGCAGACGTATTACGAAGTGACGAGGGCTCTACCAGATCCCCCATTAGCATCCGGAGAAGGTGTAGGTCTACGCCCATTTAGAGAAGGTCTCCAGACTAATCAATATGGTAACGACAGAGATCCAGAATGTACTTACTACGCAAAATTCACCTGCAACATGTCTGAAACTATTCCTGATTTTGACAGACTATCAGAGATGTCTTCGAACGGTAAATCGATAGGCACTAGCTGTGGTAACATATCTTATGTATCCATATTCGGAAAAGAAGCAAATGAAGATGATGGTTATGCACCAGTCCCTGATCATCTTGCCAATAAAATAAAAAGCAAACAAACGGAATCAATCACAATACATCACCCAGAAGAAGATAGCACACAACAGACGGACGAGCCTCTGTCTGGAGGGCTGTCTCCAACACTTGAGAGTACGAGAAGTCTAGATCCGAATCCTCAAAAAACTGTTTCGGATTTGAGGTCGGTAAGAGTCTTTGACGACGAAGGATACCTCGTTCCACTTACTCAAGAGAGAAATCTTGTGAGGATGGTTCAGAAGTCTTCAAAGGCCCCTGTGAATCTTGCACCCTGTAAGATCATCGACGGAAGCAGTCCCCGCCCTGATGAACCTGACGACCCAGCACACCATGCTTACGAAGCTCCAGATGAAATGGAGGACCTAGCGAGGAAGTCTACCTCTTTCAATACCACTTCTCTTGATCGTGGGGTTACAGTCGAGTTTGAAAGTGTCTCGCTTCGGCACACATATCATGGATGTGATATAAATGATGATTCTCTTCCCATTTCCCGACCGTCCGCCATGAATGGACGTGACATGAATACAATAAACCCGACCCTAGATACAAGCGAAGGTAGCTCTACTCCATCACTTGTATTATATGATGAATCATATTACTCTAGTTCCAAGAAATCATCCAAAGAAGACCGGTTATCACCCGAACCTCTACAGCATACATATTTTACCACTGGAGATCCATCGGCTAAACCTCTGAAGGATGGCAATAGCGAGCAGAGTTTCGATGCGGGATGTGGAATCGATGATGAAGGATATCTCGTTCCAAGGAGAGACAATGATATCAGAGCAAAGAAACACTCTTTGTCTCTAAGAGGCAACGATGGAGGAATATCAGCTTCCGATAGTCTTTGTCACACATATCATGATATGCGAGAAAACCCACATCAAAATCAACGAGTCGGTATCACCAACACCAACTCCTCCGCCATCAAGTTGTCCAAGTGCGATATGGCTGAAACACAAGGGCTTCGGAACATCTACCATGATATGCGAGAACAAACATCTAACCATCGACAAGATGCAGATATCAGTAGTACCAACGCCGACTCCTCTACCGCCCAGTTGCCCGATGGCGATATGGCTGATACACAAGGCCTTCACCACACCTACCATGATATGCGAGAACCGTCTCATCTTCCTCACGATCAATGTATCGGAAGCATGCACAACAACACATCCACCGTTAGCTTGCACGATGTCGGCATGACTGATTCCTTAGGGCTTCAACACAAATACCATGATATGCGGGAAGAATCATCTCAAGATCATCAGCATGATCAAGACATGCACCTCGATGACGATGAGTCTGATTCGCAAGGTCTCCAGCATACCTATCTTGATTTTCAAGAATAAACCATCTTAACTCCTAGCTAAACCCAAAGAAACACATCTATAAGATTAAAAAGAGTTAAGAATTCGAGTGTCTCTCAAGGCCTTCAGGATATCTACATATCTGTTTCTCCCACTGAACAATCTTCCCAGCTTCTAGTAAAATCCCCTGCTGGACCTTAATACTATCTCATGTAAATTGAAATACTGTAACTTGGAGATTCGTTTATTCGCAAGGCAAACAGCACACCAACCATTGTCTGCAAAAATAATGGTTACAAAAAAATTCTTGAATCAAATGCAACACATTTTCTCCAGGTACTATTATTGTATTTGAAATGAATTTGGCACACCTGTATTTACATTGACGGCATCATGAAATAATCAACATCCCTATTGTTGATCAACACCAACATCAACATTTAGTGAGTTAATGAGCCTGAATTTCAATAACTTCCCAAAAACCTCTTGTAGAACTAGACTGTAACGAAATCAAAGCCCCTTCTAAGATGTTTGAAGAGTCAATCCCCATTTACTGCTCCCCTATTAAGTTCAAATGAAGGAAAACACATACTTAAAGTATTAACTAGGTTGTCATTGAAGTCCTAGCTATCAATATTATAATTATCGAGTCCTACCAATGTTTGTATATGATTAAGAGGGATTAATCTTGAGATTTAACTCATGAATCACCCTAAATGTATTATTTTGTAGAGGAATACGTAGCTTTTCAGATATAGGTGAAAAGTGGGGATTTTCATATTTAAGGTGCTTATGGTCTTTTCATATTGATGGACATTAATTTTGAGAAAACACACT
This sequence comes from Echinarachnius parma, assembly GCA_037951105.1. Classification (NCBI taxonomy): domain Eukaryota; kingdom Metazoa; phylum Echinodermata; class Echinoidea; order Clypeasteroida; family Echinarachniidae; genus Echinarachnius; species Echinarachnius parma. The sequence goes on from JBAMJV010012834.1 coordinate 13,493, forward strand.
ATTTGTATAGTGGTTAGTGTGAAAAAATGATTGATATAGTGTATATTATTGTATATTAAATGGTAAGATAAGAACTATAGTGGAATTAATGGGATGTTTACCTTGTTATAAATAGTTTGATGTATTAAATAGTTATGTATGTGATCGAAATTAACGAAGCTAAAACCACATGCACACTCTTATCGAGAAACGAACAAAATAATATTTGCACATCAACAAAATGATAACATTCCACTATATCAATTTTGTATCTACTGTTTGTACGTGTTGATAATGATGTTACATGTATCAATTCATGTCTTTATGAATACTTGCATTATGAAAGGGATATAATGAAGGTTAAACGTGTAAACAAATATTAAGATTTAGCTGAAAAATGAAGCATGCTTTTAGCAAGAGGAGAGTAAATGTAAATAAAACCAACAAGTTTGTTGTATGATACACGTAGCTAAACGATTATGCACACATATCAAGTTATTAATATGGTATACTTGCTAGGCTTTATACTTCGCACAGTTTCTTCATCATGCTTGTATTAAATATTAATGTTTATATGTACGCATTAGTAAGTAATATTACCACTTAAGTTATGTGGTGATTTAATAAGAAAATGCTTGCTTTGTCAGAAAGCTTCTAATACCTCCTTGGCTTTGTTAAAAGTAAATTGCCTAGGTATAATGTTATATAATGCTTAATGGGTAACATCATACCTACAATAAAGATTTGAATAGTATCGCACGATATCTCTGATTTATAAGAAAATGTTTAGTAATAATTAATGTATATAGAGAGCGTACAAGCTAATGTACATTCATTTCAGAACATTTGATATGTTAAATAATCAGTTGTAATTCATGTATAGCATTTGTAAAAAATACATTATTTTCACATTTGCCCGGAATTCGGTGATTGATAGACTAATTTAACCATACAATTTGGATTACCAAAATGGACTCAGTTCAAAGCACTGACACAAATACCCCCGGTTTAAATCATGTATAGATCATTGCTTTATTAGAATACAGATAAGACCTAAGCAGTGGGGTCGCTGACCCATCTATTGCCCTCGTTGTTCTCCTTGCGAGAAATATGAGTAAGGTCTTTGTTGCTATTTGCTAGAAAGTCGTTGGTTATGAGCGAGAAGGACGCAAAGACATTGTTTTAATATTTCGGACGTAATCATGTTTACAGTTTGAGTGCCTTGTAGAAAGAAAAAATGGTTTATGTTCACTTGGTCTAATCTCAGTTGGTCTACTTCCCATTTGATCTACTATCTGATGCCTCCAAAACCCTAACCCTAACCCTAACCCTAACCCTAACCCTAACCCTAACCCTAACCCTAACCCTAACCCTAACCCTAACCCTAATCCACAACCCTAACCCTAATCATAATCCATAATCATAATCATAATTAAGCCGCCAGATTCATGATTTTCTAGTAGACCAAATGGGAATAGACCAAATGGTTGTAGACCAAGTGGCAATTTACCGAAAAAACATCGTTTTCATTTGGGATAAATATTCCTAAAATTTGAAATTATTATTGTCGAAACAACAAGTTGTGTAGGCTCCTACCTACAAGATGGTCTGTATAACTCATTTCAGCGATAAATCGAACTTTCTGTTACGTAACTCGTATGTAACTCTTGTGTTTTAGAGTAGGTACAGTATAATAATTATGTTATCACCAATCATTAATATGCTCTATGTAATCACAATGTTTGCAAATCATATTGATCTAAGTTAGTTTCTTTTTGTATATAAACTATATAACTTGATGCCACTAATTTATGTATTTTGCTAATGTTCTTTTAGAAACTTATCACAATGAAGAATAATTACAAGTACTCTCATATATATCTTGTATTGTAGAATTGTTAATTTCAAAACTAAGTTTGAATGATGTGGTCGCACAATTATGACAATTTTCTAGTTTCGCATAAGCTATTGTTAAATGGATATCATTTCCTATGAAGATATACAAAATGTGTATAAGGGCAGCAATTATCAACTTACCAATCGAGACTATGTCTTTAAGATGGATATAAATCTAAATGGTGAGTATCACTTACCCTTTTCAATGTTAATATTTGAACAATAAATTTAAAAACTAAACGATACAAAACCAAACCACATAGTCATAATTTATTTGCCAAATTGATGTGTGGGCAATTAAACAATATTAACTGGCCTTGAGGGCGACACGACATATATTTCCTGAACTAGATTCATATTGCCCGAGTCGAAGACGGAGGCAATATGAATAGTAAGGGCAATATTTGTCGTTTAGCCCGAAAGTCCAGTCAGTATTGTAATTATTAACAAATCAGACATCTCGAGCGAACATGAAAATATTGTAAAATACACGCATAATTTCTTGTAATAAATAAGCAATGATTGAATAGAATAAAGTATTTAAACCAGGGGCGTCGATCCGTTTTTGCGATTGGGGGGCGAAATTCGAAATTTTTTCCAGAGTGACCACTGAGAGAGCTAAAGCCCCACATTGGCATTCCCGGAAGTTTTATTATACGCTCATTGAAAGTGTCTTGATGGCTCGAAGACCTGACTTTGGGGGGCACCAACATTTGAGGACAATAATGGGGGTCCAGGGGGCGGAGCCCCCGGAAGCTTTTAGATTTCAGACATTTGCAACTCCTATCATGTGTGTTAAATTGTATAAAATAGTATTTTTTAAAGGGCATAGCGAGGAAAAGATTGAGCCTTGCATGATATGGATCCACGTGATCCTGTATACTATAGAGCCATCGATATAGTCTAGGGCATTGGGCTCCCATGAAACTAAGCAAGGGCGTCAACAACTTCTCAAAAGTGGAGGGGAGACATTGCGAGGAAGCGAAGCGACCGAGCGGGGGAGGGTGTGGGAGGGGGTGTCCCCCTCCCACAGTAGGGAGCTTGTGTATTTTTGGACGTGAAATTGTGCGATTGGGTGCACACCTGAGACAGAAATTTCACGTAATATGAAGTATATAAGTATGGAACCAAACATACATAATGACAAAGGGAGGGGGACAATCTCCTCCACTTTCAAATGTGGGGGGACATGATATTCCAATTTGATTTGCGTTCAGCGCATACGGACCGAATTGACTGAAAGATATATTTCAGATTATTTTCTGTGACGGTATGCTATCTATAGTTGAGGGTTTATTAAACTTCGTTTGAGGTGTGCGTTTGAGAAATTACACTGCCCAACACATTTCGAAAGGTGAGTTCCCGCAACCAAAATGAAACTTGCAATATGAGAAACTGTATGCGCGCGGCAAAAAAGAGATTTACAGTCCTTTTCAAACTAAAAACGGCTATTTTGAAGATTAATTATTGATAAATGTGTCTTTCCCCTCTTTGGCATTATATCACTCAATTTTTTTCTTCCTCATTTTCGGAATTATTGGGGGGCGAAATGATATGTCGTCCCCCCCCCCCCCCCAATATTTTCATTGAGGGGGGGGGGGGGGGGGCGCCCCCCCCCCCCCCCCCCCAGGATCGACGCCCCTGATTTAAACATACCAAAATTCTCTGATTGATAAAATGTCACAAGTACGGCTGCGGCTTGTTTCGTGTACAAACCAATGGCAAATCACTATCGCGAGTTTTTTTTTCCCGCGGGCCAGTTCACTTTGTAAAATTTTGACTACGAATCGTGAAGTGCCCGGATGTTCCCATCGAATATTATTGACCGGCAAATTACACACAAAATCCCGTTGACTTTTCTGAGCGGGCAATAATATTTTGTCCATTGGTTTACTGTGTATTCATATTGACCGGCAAATTACACACAAGATCCCTTTGACTTTTCTAAGCGGGCAATATCATTTTTTTGTTCACCCTTAATTTTGTTGGCTTATTCAACTTCGAGGGCAATATCGTTTGAAAATTGCCCTGCTCAGAATGATGTCTTCTATGGTTAAAACTTATATAATATTGACTGGCCTTGAGTGGTATATCAGAAATATTGCATTCGCTAGGATCATATTGTACGAGTCGAAGACTGCATGTTTCTAATTAAAATAGCTTATCAATGCCTTTCTTGTCCTTAACATAGTTGAGCGTATCTGACATAGCACCTGATATCCAGGGAGATAGCGTATATGTTATTAATGTTTGATTGTGAGTTATTGTAGTGTGTTGGATCAACTTAAAGTTGTCTTTAACTAATTTACTATTCAGTATTCCACATTTCTGTTTCCAGCACTTATTAAATTTATAACAAGTACTTTTACCCACACAATAACTTTCAATTCAAACACATATTAAGTTCAATAAATAAATGTCCACAAAATGGCATTTAAGTGGAACTGGTTCTTTCTAGTATACAAAGTTTAATAAAGAACAATTACTATATAAATCATAGAACACACTACGTGTTCCCTAAGACGCCACTTATTACAGCCAAAACTTCTAAGTATCAACTTTCATTTGATTCATTTGATTATTTGATTTGTCTTTGCAGAGAAGTATTGTCTTTGAAGTGGGGTATTTTATTTGTCTTTGAAGAGAAGTATTGTCTTTGAAGTAGAGTATTTTCTCCCTCGTCGTCTTCCAGTATATATCGTTTAAGTCCCTCGTCGTCTTCCAGTATCGCCTAAGTCCCTTTCGTCTCCCAGGATTTTTTCTTAGTCCAGCTTCTTCCCTCCGAATATTTTTTAGGTCGAGACGTCTTCCCTCCAGATTTTCTTCAGAGTCCAGTTCCTCCAACGCTGGTTGTATGCATGGCCAAGCCTGAGGTTTCTTGTTTCTTGCCTTCAATTTTCCCCGACGAACTGAACATTTTAGGCTAAAACATCACCTTATACAGGGTGGCCCCCAAAAAACACGAAACGGAGCACTTCCCAAAATAAGGCAACAACATGATTATGTCCATCGGATAGAGTGCCCTTTCCGATAAAAAACGATACCAAGAACAGTAATTTTGGACCAGTAGTTTTTGTTGTAGGACGTCTTAAGTGAGCCCATGTCAGGTTCCCATTTTTGCCATTTTTTACCAAGTCACTGCCGGATAAATCACACTTCCTGCCTTTCATAGCATCGAGCAACTATGCCCATTCTCTCGGCACACAGCTGAATGCACACTAACAATGGCGCGCGTATTGCTTGTTGTTCGATGCAGCTATGACGGGCAGTAAGTGCGATTTATCAAGCACTGACTTGGTAAAAATTGACAAAAAAGGGAACCTGACATGGTGTCACTCACAGCGCCCTAAAACAAAAAAATACACGACCAAAATGACTGTTCTTGGTATCGCTTTTCATTGGAAAAGACACCCTATCCGATAAACATAATCATGTTGTTACTCTATTTTGGGAAGTGCCCCGTTCCGTTTGTTTGGGCCACCCTGTATAGTGAATTTAAATACAGGGTTCTATGGGCATTGAAAATCACCCACCAAAATAAAGACCACACCCATCCTTTCTTCTAATTGGTTGAAGGTCACCTAGCAAAAGCAAAATCTCCTCCCATCCTCTTGCTAATTGGTTAAAGGTCACCTACCAATAATAAAACTCCTCCCATCCCCTTACCAATTGGTCGATACTACTTTTGGTCCGACCGGATTGGTTCACAAACGTACTACACAAATAGAATAGGGAAACTTTACATTGGTCTCTATACAAAATTATCTCTTCTAATATCAATTATTTCAACTAACACTGACCAATACATATGCCTTATACACAATATAAAATTACTCGAGATCGAATGTCCTGATATAAACAAGGGTCACCGGAAAGAAAGGTTATAATAAAAGGAAAATGTTGCATAAAGGGGGAATAAGATACAGAAAAAGAGGCGGCCAAGTACCGAACAGGGGTTCACAAAAAGTTGAATTTCTGTGAAAGAAAGGTTAAGAACAGGTAACGGGGTTGCCCATGTTGGGGTCATCTCAAAAGAAAGAGAGGATGAAAAGGGGAGAGTTGGGCACAGAAAATAAAGTTTGTGTGCAGAGAGAAAATGAACAAGTTAGGCACGTCAACATACCTGATAGAGTACAAACCAGTGGATCCCTACACTTTCAAAACAATATTCCCACCATCTTAATAGCAGTTTCTATGTCCTTCAATACTTTAAAGGTAATATTTGCCTTTTGCTAGTAACGAAACTGTGGTTCGTAACTCTATTATGTGTACGTACGTGTATGTGTGTGTGTGTGTGTGTGTGTGTGTGTGGGTGTGTGTGTGTGTGTGTGTGTGTGTGTGTGTGTGTGTGTGTGTGGGTGTGTGTGTGTGTGTGTGTGTGTGTGTGTGTGTGTGTGTGTGTGTGTGTCGTGTGTGCGCTGTGTGCGTGTGTGTGTGTGTGTGTCTTTGTGTGTGTGTATCAAACAAAAAGCTCTTGTTCCAATTAACACACTTTTCTATGCAGTCTATCTACCACAATAACAAAACCGGAATGAAACAAGCAAAATCTTTCAACTAAACTTCGTGGCTCGTGCTAAAGGTGGTATCTCACCGGGCTGGAGACTAGTTGGCGACTAGTTGGCGACTCAGTCTCCGCTGGTCGCGGAGACGTCTCCGCGACGTCGCCGCGACGTCTCCTGGAGACTAGTCGGGTCTCCGGGGAGTCGCGGGAAAATCAAACATGTTCGATTTTCGACCATCAGTCGCGGAGACTAATTTTGTCCGCGAGTGGGGAGACGTCGCCGCGACCTACTGGAGACCAAGGCGACTGAGAGGAGACGTTGCGGAGACGTCTCCGCGACACTACTTGACGTTGCTTGACCCACTTTAGAGACCACGTGACTGAGTTCTTTATCATTTGGTACAGTTTGTTCCTGCTACCATGGATACGTCGCGGAGACGTCTCCGAGACTTCGCCTTGGTGAGATTGCAAACCATTTTCGGGTCTCCCGAGTCGCCGCGACTACCGCGGACTGATCAGTCGCGGCAGTCGCGGCGACGTCTCCGCCGGTGAGATACGCACTTTAACAAGAGCATGAAAGTCAGTCGCAAGTTTTGAAGTACGCCATCTTGTGTTGTATAGTTAAACTTTTAGACCGTGAAGTGACTATACACATGGTACAGGGTCTATGTTATACAGGGCCGTAGCATGCATTTACAAAAAACAGGACCGAGACTGCTGGTTGAGTTGTGTAAGCGAGGGGGTGGGGGTGGGGGGGGGGGGGGGGGGGGGGGGGGGAGAGAGAGAGAGGTCGTCGCCAAAAACCGATCGTTGCCCCATAGCCAGACCACTGGTTTAGATGGCCAAAATCGCAATAACAACAAAAAACAACAATTTAAAGTGGAACTTTCTGAGTTTTGACGGGCCTGAACTTTAGCACATTGGGTCCATTCCTTTTTACCTCGTTATATCAGATATCTTGTTGCATCAGGGCTTAAAAACGAAAAAAATACCAAGAACCCAGACATCTGAAATTACCGCGCTTATATCAGGTATCTCTTTATTTAGAGGTCCCACTGTATTATATATAGGGCTTTTGCAGAAGTAAAGATTCTCATAATATAGCCTAGATATTTGCATCGCGGTTTCCACTCTATGGGGAATCCTAGATAAACTCACAATATTCCACCCTCAGAACGAACTAAACCACATTTTAACAAAATTGGTTAGAATTCACGGTCACTCTCCAGACTCGACAAGAAGCACTTGATGATCCTCGCTGGAGACTTCAACCTTCCTGGCTGGAACTGGCAGAACCTTCAGGTCGGCACTTGTAGACACCCCGCCCTTCATCATCACTTTGGCGAGGTTATGGATGACCATGGACTTAGCCAACTTGTTAAAGAGCCTACGCGTCAAGCAAACACCCTCGATCTGGTTCTTACCAACAATCCAACCCTGGTTAACAGCGTCAAGGTTGTGGCAGGAATTTCAGACCATGACTGTCCTTTGGCTGAATTTGACCTGCGGGCCCCCCGCGAAGACATCAAGCAAAAAGAAAGGTACCCCTGTACAAGAAAGCTGACTGGGATGGTTATGCAGAACATATGCAGCATGTGGCAGACAACATATCAGAGAAGTCGAACACTGCATCAGTCAATGAACTGTGGATGCTATTCAAGTCAGGAATTGAAGAGGGGTCTGAGAAATTCGTTCCCTAGAAGATGCTGCGCGGGAAACATAATATGTCATGGATCACTCCTGACATTAGACGACTCATCAAGAGAAGGGATAGACTGCACAAGAAAGCCTGCCGGATGAAGAAGGAACACAACCCCGTTTCTCTCCTTTTGGGGGACGAACCGCTATAACTGAAACACAGAATCCAATCAGAAGAATGTCAAGCATACTGGAACCACCTCGAATCTATCTTCACATCTGACTGATACTCATACCAGTATGAGGGAATGAGAAAGTTCTGGAGATTTGTGAAGAACAACAGAACAGACCGTAGCGGAATTCCTGTGCTGAAGACAGACAACCAAAAATGTGACAAGCCCGAAGGACAAAGCAGAAGCACTGAACAACCAGTTCAAGTCAGTCTTCACCAATGAGACAGACCCACCTGCTGACCTACTTCCAGATGTCTCCCCCTTCGATGCCATGCCTGAAATCCATATCATAACTGAGGGAATCACTAGGATGTTGGAGAAACTCAAAGTTGGAAAGGCTCCCGGACCTGATGGGATCCCGGCAATTGTACTACACAAGCTCTCGAGCGTCGTAGCTCCATCTCTGTGTGCAATATTCCAGCTCTCCTACGAGACAGGTGAAGTACCAGATGATTGGCGCCTTGCAAATGTGGTTCCTATATTCAAGGACGAAGACAAAACAGATCCTGGGAACTATCGCCCCATTTCCCTTACATGCATCGCATGCAAAATGATGGAACATATCATTGCAAGCAGCATCATGACCCATGCCAGTAGGAATGACATCCTCTACCCTCTGCAACACGGGTTTTGGGCAAAGAAGTCATGTGAACTCCAACTTACCGGCTTCATCAGTGACCTCTTGAACAACATGGAGAAGAACAAGCAAACTGACATAATCATCACCGACTTAAGCAAAGCTTTCGACAAGAGGCACAAGAGGCTTCTCCAAAAGATGGATTCCTATGGAGTTCGAGGCAGAAACATCAACTGGATTTCCAGCTTTCTCTACAACAGGAAACAACAAGTTGTCTTGGATGGATGTACCTCATCTGATGTAGAAGTCGGGTCAGGTGTGCCCAAGGATCTGTGCTGGGACCTTGCCTCTTTCTCTTCTACTTAAACGACCTACCCGACCAACTCTCCTCCAAAGCTAGACTGTTTGCAGATGATGCCATCATGTTCCTTACCATACAGGCGCCAGAAGATGCTACGCTGCTCCAACAAGACCTGGACACCCTTAGTAGCTGGTCAAGGAAATGGATGATGGAACTCAATCCAAGGAAATGCCATGCAATAACAGTCACCAGTAAGAAGACCAGATTCATTCATCAGTACTCCCTGAACGGTGAAATTCTGGATTCTGTGTCATCGGCCAAATATCTTGGAGTAACCATCACCTCTGACCTTAACTGGAAACAACACATCTCGAACATCTGTCATAAGGCAAACAACACCCTAGCATTTCTCAGACAAAACGTGCGAGATCATTTCAACCCAACTCAAGACGCCCTCTCCTTGAGTATGGATGCACCGTCTGGGACCAGTACACAGTGGGATGTATAAAACAGTTGGAGATGGTTCAGAGACGAGCGGCTAGTTATGTGCTGAATCGCTACCACAACACCAGTAGTGTCACAGATATGCTGAGCCAGCTTGGATATTGGCCTCCCTTCAGAAGAGAAGAGAAATCCACCGTCTCACAATGCTGTACAAGATGCATCACTCGCTGGTGGACTTCAACACAAATCAGTACATCCAGCCAGCAGACATCAACCGGACAACAAGAGCCACACGACTGTTCTGCTACATAATCCCACATTCCAGAACTGATCAACATCAGCAGTCGTACTTTCCTCGAACAGTTCGTCAGTGGAATGCCCTTCCTTTGGAGGTTGTCCTGGTGTCCTGGTATGCGACGATTCTAAAATAAAAATTCAAAAAAATAAAAGTTTTAAAAGTAAAAATGTGCCTTCGAGCAGTTTGAGGGCTGAACAGTGAATGAGATACATCGAAATAAGATGACTGAATCCGATGTTGACATCGGTAATGAATTTTAATGATGATAACGGCTGACGGGTGGTCTTGAGCATCGAGATAATGACGGAAACTTCAAAGGATTGTTTGGTCACCTAGCCACATCCCTCAATTCAAACCACCTAGACTACCTAGTGACGTAGCTAGGCTCAAGGGTTAATTGGCCACTTATGTGGAAAGTTTGCAACCCCAATGTTGCGAAAATAACATTTCAATTAACTTACCGAGTCAAACGAGTCTTAGTCTTACGAGAAATCAGTCACCCCGTTAGTCCTTTTATAACATAAATAGTTATTATGAAAACGCACAAATATGAATACA
>JBAMJV010012835.1:0-36970 GCA_037951105.1 Echinarachnius parma
CATTTGGGCTACACCCACTTCGGCTATATCCAGATGGGCAGTTCATCACTTGGTCTAATCACCATTTCATCAACTTCCCGTTTGGTCTAATTGACAGTTGGGCTACTCTCACTTGGGCTAATGTCCCACTTGGGCTAATGACTACATGGTCTAATGCCCATTTAGTCTAATGACCATTTGGTCTAAAGGTCTAATGTTACATTGGTGTAAAGTTTGATAATTGTAATTCAGTGGTAATAAACCCCTCAAAAAAAGTTCGGAAACTCAAGTTTGATCGATTATATCTATTTTATTAAGAAATCATAATGGTTGTATTTGGTATCACTTGAAAGGGTGTATATACCTCTTTAAAATGATACCAAATTCGTAAGCATCACGAGCACGAGGTATGCGCAGTATACTTTAGAATGGGGGAAAGTCAGAAGTGAAATGTCACAAAATGCGCCAACAAACTTCAGTTGGAAGGTCTGACACCCATATCACGGTCTTTCTCAAGTTCAAATTATTTCGACGATGAATATCTTGTCAATGGAGACATACTGTTGAATATGGTATCAGACAAAAGCCTGTTTAATTATCTTTCCAATGACACCTCACTTGGAATAATTATGAAAGCCGGGTAGGTACAATTAAGGTGAATATTTGGGAGGATCGACATCAAAATGTAAGCAAAATGCATTTGATTGTGTGAAATTGAAGGCGTTGCATCCAAAAACAACTTTTGTGGGGATATCTAAGTACTTTACTTTACATAATCATTATGAAATTCAACATTATGTTAAAGCGTGTTAATTTGTCAATGAAATAATGCCCCATTCATAGTGGTTAGGTGCTTGAGGTGTGTGTAGTACCTCTAAATGTATGGGGCTCAAAATGACACGTTGCTAGGTCGACTTTCTACCGTTTGATACGTGGTAATAAGGGCATACCTACACGGTCGAAGAGGGCGCTAATATGCCAGTTCTGGCCAGTTTGCGTAGGTTTAGAGAAATTTGAAGCATTTTCAATACATCAAGTTTGTGAGTTTCCTGTATTACACACTCACATTCAGCATAATCATTTCAAATGAGACATCATATTAAAGGTAAATTAACGAGCTTTCCGATAGTGCAAAACGTAATGATGATAGAGTTATGATTAATACAAAAATATCTTACCGGAATCTTGAAACAAGAAGCCATGGTCTTAAATACATAGCATTTATAGACCCCCATATCCGGTTTTACTGCACACACCCCAATAGCATAATTATTACAGGTGAGGCATGATTTTAAAGAAAAATAAACACGCTTTCACATGATACTAAATTTACTGATGATTATGCAATTTAAAACCCTAAAACATCCCTCCAATAGTCGTTTTCGATGCAACGCCTTCAATTTCACAAAAAGAAATGCATTTTGCAACATTTCCCTTTCGGCCCTCCCCATGTTCAGCTGTACCATACTTAACCTGTTAATAAAATTGTTACGGACATAACCGTATTGAAAAGATAGACACATGGGCTTTAAAATGATACCAAATTTGATAAGTTTAAATCATTTGAACACGCTACAATCTTCGATACAACTTGAACATTAAAAAATACGGCACAAGACTGACAAGAGTCAAATTTCCCAACTGAATACTTTCGGCCCGTTTTGCGACATTTGACTTCTGACCGTCCTCCATTCTGAAACGCACTGCGTATTCCCTGATTTGAAATGAATGACAAATAATGTACCATTTCAAAGGGAAATCATCATGCATTGCAATTACACTAAAAGGAAAACAATACAATTTGACAATAAAAAGTGATACAATCGATCAAAGTTGAGTTTCCGAACTTTTTTTTGAGGGGGGTTAGTTTGCATCGTCCAAGTACTAAGTTCAACAGGGCCGTAGAAAGGTTTTGAAAGAGGGGGGCTGACCACATATGAATTGTTATATAGCGTGTTATTTTATGTTTATGTATTTCTTTGTTTTTAGCCAACAAAAGTGGGGGGCTGCACCCCCAGCCCCCCACCCGGTTCCGCGGCCCCTCTTCCGCGGCCCCTGTTCAAGAAGTATCTTAACACATGTTAGATCCTATTATGCACCCGTACGAAACTAGACAAGTTAAAATTACCACTAAATAACGAGTGTAATACAATTATATTTTGTGAAAGCATAATGTTACCCTATAATTTATAAATGTGTGTGAAATATCTTAATATTAACCTGTGAATCATGTTTGCTCCTCTCTGTTGTCAAATGAACCCTGCTAGCAGACATCGTTTTTTGTGCATGCAAAACGTTGCTTATAAAACGTGTTTGATAAATTGTCTTTATTAAAGCATTAAATCTTTAACAGTGGCAAGCTTAATATTGCCATTGAAAGATTGGTGAAAAACTACTTGGCAAAATATTTCTTTTTCTTTTTCTATTGAGACTGTTGTAGATATTTGTAAGACTATTGATGCCTTGAAATGCCGCGTGTGCTATATACCTGCGGGGAGGGGGGGGGGGGGGGGGGGGTGTTGTGGGGTATACCGCTTTGTTTTCACATACGAGATAAATGATTGCTTGTAGTTGTACGGCTAAATATCCATAGAGCTATAATTATACAGCCCTATGTAATCTTTCATACGGTATGCATGCGGTGGCCATCACAGATGTCAGTGTGGGCGATCGTTAGACCAAATGAGAATTAGACTAAATGATCATTAGCCGAAATAGTGTTTAGACGAAATGGCATTAGACGAACTACTTTTAGACCAAGTGGAAAATAGACCTATTGGTATTAGACGAAATGGTAATAGACCAAATGGTAATAGACTAAATGGATATTAGACCAAATGGTTATAGACCAAATGGTAATTAGACGAACTGCATATAGACCAAGTGAAGAGTAGCCTAACTGAGAATTAGACGAACTGGTATTAGACGAAGTGATAATAGACGCAACGAGGAAAAAAAACGTAGACGAAGTGACAATTGGCCCATTTGGCTATTAGACGAAACGGCAATTGCCTAAATGGGCATTAGACCTAGTGATGATTAGACCAAATGGGTTTAGCCGAAGTGGAGTTAGACGAACTGATGATTAGACCAAGTGGTATTAGACCAAGTGAATATAAACCATTTAAATTACCAATGAGAGATTTGATATTGATTTATAAGGGATACGTTCGCCCCTTAGTAGAGTACGGAGTGCCTGTTTGGCACCCTGGTCTAACAAAAATGCAATCAGCCTCTATTGAAACGAGCACTAAGGCTGATTTTGGGTCCCCTTTATGGATCATATGATAACGCTTTGGATGTTACGATGGTCGAAACTTTGGAAGATAGGCGAAAGAAAACATGCTTGAAGTTCGGCAAATCCCTCCTTAATTCCAATGATTTCCGGAACTGGCTCCCAGAACAGAGACCAGACACTGGAAGGCAGTTACGTCGTCAAACAAATTTATATTCTATGGTTGTAGGACAGAAAGGTATAGGTCCAGCCCTATTCCTTACATTGTGAGATGCTTGAATGAGAATACTAATTAGATACCTTAAAATCCCCATGTATATTGATGCATGTAATACATTAGACACGTTAGTTATGTACTATTATAATATACTGGTTTGATTATTGTGTTATAATTGTTCACCCACATAATTCCGATCTTTATTATGATGCTTCCTATCTTTATTATGATGCTTCCTTTGTGTGAGGCATTTGTGTATAATAACGGGTAATTATACTTTGATGGTAAAAATGCATTTATTCACCCTTACGAATTGTATTGGATAATTGATTTGGACAAACTAGTTACTACAGCGAGATACAGTACTTTATAATTGTACATTTAATACTTTGACTTTAAAAGTAAGTGTTTATTATTATAAGCTATTGAACCAAACCAAAACACTCTTATTTAAATGCATTTGAATTCGCATTTGTGTGTACGAGTCTCAATTTACGGGTAATATCATTAGGCCTATATCCATAATCCATGTAATTGAATAAAGTTAGTTAAGCCATTGAATGCAATAAATTATGATTCATATATTATCATATCATTCTTTTTGGATAATTAATTCTTACTAATTTCCAAGAATTGCTACTAGTTTATGTAGTTTTTGTATAAATATTTAGCTTGCTTAGTAAGTGTTATATTAACTATAATTATTCTAAATTTTAAATATTTTACTTTTAAATATTAAATCTGCATTAGAAAATCTAATTAATACACGATGCCTTAATATTGTATTACCGGTATGAGCTTTTGTTATTACTCATTTTTATGTATCGATATATAAAACAACAATATTACTCTGTCGTTGGTTAGTATTTGCGGCTAATTCGTTATGCTATTAATTTGTGATGATTATGTCTTTCTCTAATTATTATATATATTTAGATTTCCTTATACCTCGTGTCTAGTCGTTCAAGTTATTTTGATGTTTGTAAATATCGCTGCACATGACACTAATGATTCATATTTTATGTAGTAATTATACAACTTTGAAAATTAATTTGTACTTACTCCCATGCATCACAGTTATATTATTTAATTTTCGTAAATTTTAACTAGCCCAGTAATTGTTATAGCAATCATAATGATTTTAATGTTACCTTAAAATATAAAATTTGCATTAGGAAATATAAATTGATACATGATGCCTATTGACTTTTGTAATCCCTTAATTGATAAAGCGATATACAAAATAATAATATAATTTACTGTCTTTCGTTAGTATTCATGCCTAATTTGTGATACTTTTCAGGTATATAAGGATTTATTTCTCTAATTATTGTATATAATGAAGTTAAGGTTTCTTTATACCTCGTTAGTTCATTAATGTTATTTCCATGTTTGTAAATATTGTTGCAAATAACACTGCAATTCAGCTTGTAGCTGTGAATGTACCATTTTGTTGAATAAAATACCATTATTATTGGCCGAGTAATGAGCAATGATGCAAAGTGATATTCGCCAACTCAATTGCATTAACTTTTTACACGGTGATCACTTTCAAGTGCATACAACATGTCCCAAAATTAATTATACAACGGGACTTTCTGCAACGATAACTTTAAAATAGTAGATCAATCAGAATGATATTTTAGGGTATGAAACTATAACTTATTACCTACATCTTGCAGAAAACCCTATTCGATTTGCTTCAGTGGTCATGGAGAATGAGGATCTTTTGTCAATCATGTCATGTGTCCATTTCCGTTCATAACGCGTGAACACAATGGACAACACGTCTCCTTACATTACAAAACCTGGAGGGAAGGGACATCTGACATGATTGACAAAAGATCCTCATTCTCCATGACCACTGAAGCAAATCGAATAGGATTTTCTGCAAGATGCAGGTAATACGTTATAGTTTCATACCCTGAAATATCATTCTGATTGATCTACTATCTTTAAAGTTATCGTTGCAGAAAGTCCCGTTGTAATTAATTTTGGGATATGTTGTATTTTTAACATCTGAACATACACGAAAAGGGAAATTCTAATTCTAATAACCAAAACCTGTTCCAGGTATTGGTAATATACGAATAGGTACACCAAGATAATTATTATGAAAGAACCACTAGAGTTCCCAAGTAAGTTTTGTGGGTTTGGACAATGTTTACTAGAAAGTTGCCCCGACATCAAAATGGCACACAATCTAACTTATAGACGGACTTGTAAATGTTTCAAAGTATCAAAATAATCAAAGATTTTTGTGTTAAAAACGCATTTATTTGAAATGTCCGTCGCCCAAAATTGTTCGAGGTCGAGACCGAGTCCACTGCATGGTTTAGTTGTGTAAGCGGGGGTGCATGGGGTCGTCAACAAGACCTATACCGATCGTTGTACGAGACCGATAAAAAGCGGACCTTTCTGAATTTGGGTGGATGCGTACGCACCCAACGCACCACCCCCCCCCCCCCCCCCCCCCCCCCCCCTACGAGCCTGTGTATCTTATTGTACATATTTCACTGTATATATTTTGTATTTCACATTGCTTTTTTTTTAGATGTGGAAATTAACTTGTAACTTGAACAAAAAAGAAAGAAAAGTGCTCCTCCAAATGAACAAGATAATATAACATTCAGCATTCATAGGCTGATTGATTATATATTTTGTTAGTATCTAACTTTGTCGCAGATAATAATAATTACCTTTGGTAAGATATCGTAAAGAGCTTTGTCGACGACCTTCGTCGCATTTGCTTGAATCGCGTACTTGATGACGTCATGGATGGCGACATTACCGTGGTGTAGAAAGACAAACTTATTGCCCACTAGATCCGGATCGTGTGTCGCAAGCTCACTTCTGGAGAGGGAAAAGGAAAACGAACGAAATTAGGTGTTTGATGTGTATACTCCTGTAAAATATAGACCGTGGGTTGAATGCTCCCCATGGAGTTGAGAATGTGCACTTTAATGGGGGGAGGGGTTATGTTCTTATTTATACAATTGATTTAAAATGTATTGACATTTAAATTGATTTCAATACAATTATAAGACATAATAATAATTTTAAAAAGATATAAAAGAGACTTCATTATTAAAGCGGGCTCAAATAGCTTAAGGAACGTAATTAATATGTGTATAAAGTATGCAACAGTTTGAAAGTGAATGCGTATTCGACTCCTGATTTGTGTATAACCTACATACGATTTAACAACATCATGATAATAACGCAGGGTAACGTTGCAAACTCTCACGCATTGAGCGTGAGACTCACGCATTTGATCCCTTTCTCACGCTCTCACCCTCCTGATCTTTGAAAATCTCACGCCCGGGCCTAACAAATTAATGGTAATAATTACAAATTATAGAGGTGTTCATCAATTGTCTCCATCGAGTTGAAGTACTACTTTGCATGTTACTGAGCATGAGATGCGTCTCGTAACTAATAGTCAAGTCAAAATAGCACCTTGGCCTAAAATATAAACAATAAAATAATCAGAAAAATCAAATTAATTGATTTTCAAAAAACAAAAACAATAACCCTATAAAATTTGAAACAATTTTTTAAAGGAGTTTCCAATACGCATATGTGGCCAACATGAGCATATTTATTCAAGAACAGAGCATAAACATGATAAAGCAATCAGCGAACAGTTTTAAATGCATACATTTCAGAAAAAAATATAACACCTCATGTTCTTTGTGCCAACTTTGCCCCGTCAGTTGTTAATCAGACAAATTTGTTTCATTATATCATAGCTTGTGAGATTGTGCATATAGATAATCATAATGAGCTACTGAATTTAAATCAATGTGTTTTATGTAGATAATCTGCATAGTAAGCAAATCATAGTTGTCACTCCCGGGGGGGGGGGGGGGTACTCATGTATATTGGGTATACGGGGATGTGCCGCTGGGAAGGGTGACTTTTTCAAGAAAGATCCTTAGACAGGGGTCCCCTTTTCATTAAAAAAAATCCTTAGACATGGGTCCCTTTTTCCATTTCCACTCTTTTATCCGGGATTTTGGGATTTGCCGATGCGAAATTGCAAAAATGTTCAAGCTCGCTTCGCTCGCTGAAAGAAACCACAAAATTTGCGGGAAATACACAGCGAACATGCGACGCCGCTGAAAAAAAACCTTAGACATGGGTACCTATTTACAGCAAAAGAACCCTTAGATGTGGGTATGGGTTCGGATGTCTCAGCCGCACACCCCCGTCCGACTATAATCTGAGTACCCCCCCCCCCCCCCCGGGTTGTCACTATGGGTGCTTAAAGATGAATAACAGTTTTGGGAAAGTTACAGAAAACATTTATATTGGCCACAATAATTGATCAATATTGTTGATTAAGTATTTAAAAAGAACTTGTGTGGTAAAAGCCGAACCTAAGCATCGTTACTTACAGAAATATCGGAAAAAATCCAATGGCCGCATACCGGAAACCGTTCCACGTGTACTTTTGCACGTAGCGTATGCGCGATTCCGCGTTGGCGATCAATTTACTGCATGTAAATCAGTTTTATAATTTTGCAAATATATCCATTAGTAGGCGGTTTCATGGCCAAATGTTTATAATCCCTTATTAGTCAAATTATATTATTTCACATGGTTGGTAATAAGAGTGTACATTTAAATTGTTAGGTGTGGGGCGTTTCCCATTACTGGCATTTGCCATCATGTTAGCTGGACTTGGAAATGAGTTTCCATATTGGCTTCTGGTTGTGCATATAAACCCCTCACAAATAATCATTTCCACAATTCAAGTTTGAGCGTTCATTACTCTCTTGTCCTATAATAATTACCTTACAAGGTATCATAATTATCAGGCCTGTTTATTCCCCTTAACCTGAATATGGTGCAAAGTCCAGATTGAAACGTTGGAAAATGCATTGCTATTGTGTAATCACCAAAACACTATTCATAACACAGCCATTCTCCTAACAAAGGAGAATTCACCTTCTGTTGGCAATGGCTCCAAATGCAGGTCCACTGCACATTCTGAACAACTTAACCAAGGTAAAAACGGTATAAATGTAAATGGGAATAAACCAAGGCTTGTCAATTTTAATGCTACGGTCACTATAAATAAAAAGGCGGAATAATATCCACAATATAACATAAACGTATTTTTAAAGAATAAAACGCAATTTTCCCAAAAGACTGACCTTAACTTCTCGGAGTTTGAACCGTTACGGTACCAAGGTCTCTTTAAGAAACTCTCGTAGAAGTAAAGTTGCTGGTCTTTAAGGTCCTTGAATATCCATAGCGTGTCCGTGAGGGTGCCATTTCCTCTGAAAACAAGAAGAAATTACACCAACAGAATAAACGCCATTATTTCTTATTTATGACAATTATAATGATAATGAAGAAGACATTATTATAAAGATATCGCTATAATATGATATGATTTTATGATGGATCTTATATAAAGACTGGCCCAATATACATTGATATTTACTTCAGAAGCTGATTGGTTTATTGCAATATATTATTGGTTCATACTGTTTAATTTAATGGAATTTGTTCACATTTTAAAATTATTTTTAGTATCAGAACCATGTTCCAAAAAAGCCCTTTAAAGGGACTTATTAGTAACATTGTCCAAATGCTCAAAATCCAATTGGAATTATTATAGCGGTTCCCTTATAGTCATACCTTGTTGTATTCGTATTAACAATAAAAGCATGGGACAAGTTTTGTTTTTTTCAAATTTCCCTTTCATTAAAAAGATATTTACGATTGAAGTGTTCAGATGTTAAATTATCCACTGGACCGCGAAAACCGTGTACAAAGTGAGTGCAATGAATGAGTGAATATCACTTTGCATTTTTGCTCCTTTCTCGGCCATATAATGTCCATTAAACTTGAAATCTTCACGTTAACACCAAGTGGACATATCAGATAACAGTAATATACATTGTATTAACCACTCATTACTTTTTGCACATGTCAACAAAGTTACTAGATCCCTTTAAGGGGAATATATCTCACATGTCATCGGTGGTTTCCAGGAATATGGGATGCGTCATCTTGGTGTTTGGTTTGGCTGGTGGCTTATCGTCCCCATCACGTGATGCGTGAGAAGTACCCGTCTGATTGCATTCACTAATTAACATTTTAAAAAAGAAAAGAAAGAAGAGCGGCTGGACATTAATGGGATAGTACAGTTCTGGCCAAACAGAATTTTAGTAACTAAACATTGTAAGTTATCATTAAAACTATAGCAGTTATCATTAAACCTATAGCAGTTATCGTTAAAACTACACATTTTAGTTATACATACACAAAGTCAAATAACACAACATAATTATGTTAACTTTGTTTTGTGTTTTCGGGAACATTATACGGAATATAAAATTATCACATATCAATCTCAATAATCTTATAATAAACTTTGTAACCAACCTACGTCTCAAACTCAAGGCGAAACCAAAACCACAGTACCTGAAGAGGTATGACGTCTTTAGACTAAATGACCCTAAAACCAGATCTGAGCAGAATATGACATTGAAATAGGTGGAAAGTTTGGCCCTCTGCTAGGAGAAGATGACACAGACGTGGAGAGCCTATGGAAAGAAGTAAAAAAGGCCTTCAATGAAACCTCAAAGGAAGTACTGGGATACAAAAAGACCAAACAACAAGAACCCTGGATAAGTGAGGAAGTTCTCCGACTGAGTGATGAGAGAAAGAAAGCTAAACAAGATAAACAAAGAGACCCAAACAAAAGACCAAGATACAACTTCCTTAGCAGAGAAAATAATACGAAGAAAAACAAAAGGCTGCAGGGATAAATGAATACGAGATTTATGCAAAAAAGTGGAAACCTCACACCAGGCTACCAAATCCAAGGAAGTCTACACAACAATTAAACAAATCACCAAGAAATCCACCACTAGAATGCAGGCAGTGAAAAGTAAAGATGGAGAAATTCTAACCGAGATGAAAGACGTTAAAGAGAGATGGAAAGAAAGCTTTGAAGAACTGTACAACAACCAGAACCCAACAAATGAAGAAGCTACCAACATACCACAGATGGCTAGCCTCGATCCAGTCCCAGACATTCTGCGAGACGAAGTCGAATATGCTGTCCGGAAACTCACAGAAGGGAAAGCACCTGGATTTGACAGCATCACAGGAAAGGAACTCAAAGCGGCTGGGTCAACAGGTATCACCATACTCCACACTTTGTGCAACAAAATATGGCAGGAAGAATCCTTTCCGGCTGACTGGGGAAAGGCCATAATAACTCCAATATACAAGAAAAAAGACAAACTCAATTGTGGAAACTACCGGGGTATAAGCTTGCTTAGCCATGCAGGGAAAGTGTTCAGTATTATCCTCCAGCAAAGGATTATGAAGAAAACAGAGGAAGTGCTGTCCGAAGCACAAGCTGGATTCCGTCCAGGACGCTCCACCATGGACCAACTGTTCACTTTGAGACAACTGATGGAAAAGCGCCTTGAAAGAAATCACAGTCTCCTATGCTGCTACATCGATTACGAAAAGGCATTTGACTCAGTCTGGCAGGAAGGTCTATGGAAAGCGATGAAGTTCTTTGGATTTCCTTCTAAATACATAAACCTACTACAAGCACTCTACCAACAATCAAACAGCGCAGTCAGAGTGAATGGTGAACTGACCGACTGGTTTAAAACCACAGTTGTTGTACGCCAAGGATGTGTCCTGTCCCCACAACTTTTTAACATCCTACTCGAAGCTGTGATGCTCTATGCAATACACGACACCACGATCGGCGTAAACGTACAGGGGTAGCTGATTAACAACCTAAGATTTGCTGACGATATTGTCCTTATAGCTGACAACGATAGAGATCTTCAAACATTAGTTGACCTAGTACATCAAAGCAGCACAAACTTTGGACTGAAAATAAACATTACCAAAACAGAAGTACAAGCAATAAGTAATCGGCCTCAACTACTGCATATAAACATTGGAGGAGAACAACTCAAACAGGCAGAAAAGTTCACTTACCTGGGAGGAACGATTAGCCAGACAGGATCGTGCTCGGAAGAGGTACAGCACCGCATTGGAAAAGCAATAGGAGCATTCCAAGCACTCAACAAAATCTGGGCATCAAAAGATATACGCTGCTCAACAAAGGTAGAACTATACAAAGTCCTGGTGTTGGTGATCCTGTTATATGGTGCAGAAACATGGACACTAAAGAAGGTCGATGAGAACAGACTTCACACTTTTGAGATGGCATGCCTCAGGCGAATCATTGGTGTGACCAGACTCGACAGGATGAGAAACACACAAATACGAACACAACTGAACATGGAAGAAACCATCATCAACAGGGTTGCCACAAAAAGACTGAGATACTTTGGTCATATCAGCAGAATGAATCCAAAAAGATATCCCCACATCCTTCTCAACGGAAATGTACACGGCAAACGCCCAAGGGGAAGACCACCTAAGAGATGGATGGACTGTGTCAAGGCAGACTGTAACAACAGACAAATTGACTCCCTGACTAAAGCCACCAGAATGACAGGAGATAGGAAGATGTGGCAAGGCATTGTGAAGCAGAAGCCATCATACATCCCAGCGATGGTATGGACGGCTTAAGTCAAGTCAAACTTTGAATTATAAAATATGAATCACTTTAAGCACCCCCGGCATTATTTACAGATATTCATTTCAGAACGAAAATACATTGAATTAAGACAGACGTACCAGTTCTGCCGGGATGAGTTTCCTGCCGTAGATTCCAAATGATCCCCAGCATGGTCAAGGGTACTACAGTTTCTTGCATCCACACTTGCTGATGCCGTCTCGCTGGACGACATGCGTTGTCGATGATGGTGATGCCGGTCGGTGGCGGTCATCGCAAGGGTCGTCGACCTGGCAGAAAAGGGGTGCAGTACGACCTGGACGTAGCATACGGCTGAAAATATGGCGATGGCGATGAAGATGGCAAATCTTATCAATCTGGAGATGCGAAGACACCTCATTCAATAGCAGCTATATGGTTCGGTGTTTCAATAGTCTTTCAATACGAGGGTCGTGGGTTCGATTCCCAACCGCGGCACCGAGTGTTCTTCAGCAGGGTACTTTATTATGGGCTGCTCTCTAACAGGTGTAGTAAATGGGCAACTGGCAGAAATAAGTTGCTTGAAATGCTTGATGCGACTTCTGGACAGCTTGGCTAAGACAGCTAGGTTATGATAATAATTATTTCCTATACTATGGTGCTTCTTCTTCTTCTTAATTATTATCCTAGTTAACAGTCGATGACCAGTGTACTTTACAAATCGCTCTATTACAGTAATCACTTAAAATTAGCACCTGAAGAAGATTCTGCTAGGAACGAAAACTTTCTAAGCCCACAGTTATCGCGAATTTGTTGTTGAATTAAACGTCGCAAATTTACATTATAATTATTATATCCTGTATATATAATATATACGCTATCGTATACTAATGTGGCTGCAGAGTTTTCGATCCGGCCCTGAATGAAGACTGCATGCGGGGGTTATATTTTGTGAAAATGAATGGCATTGACCATCAATCAACCGCTCTGTTTGTGAAAACAGTTTGAATAATACGCTTTGAATCAAATCATGCGACTAGAAATAACTATAGTCATCTATTGGACCTGACATGCATCAGTGCATGGGAACTCTGCCCTGGTTTTAGTACCTGTTTCATTTTTTATTTCTGCATTTTTCCATCTACAATAATCAATCAACAAAAATAACAATCAAAACATTTTAGCAATAATATAAGGTTAAACGTAAATGATATAATATAATTAATTACAATTACAATTTGCAAACACCTTTCATAATTAATGAATTCGGGAAGATAAGAAAGAGAGAGGGAGAATTGCAGAAGACTGATATCTTAAGCAGAGCTTACAGAAGGAGGGAGGGAGTGAGACAGAAGGAGAGGGGGAGACAGGTAGGATAATAGAGGGTTGGGATTATAGTGTGCTGTGCAAAGTGAATAGTGAGTGATTGGGGCGCGTAGGCTACTCCTCAATCTATCATACTTTTTTTTTCCTTTAATAACAATCAATTTCTTATTTCAAAAAATGGTGGTATGTTATATTGCATCAACAAAATATATTGTTTGGTATTTGCTTTACGGTAAAGGAATAAAGTGTTGTACATGATTTTAAAGGGGTAGTACAGTTTTGGTAAGGCTGAACTTTAGTAACCAAACCTGGACAGTAACATTATAAACTAAAAGTTATAACTCCACCATGCTCCAAAAGGTATACAAAATTACAAACGACTAAGTAAAAAGCCCGTTATCATTCAAAAAGAGCCATTAAAACACAAGAGGGCGCTTTCTAAAAAGGCATTGGTTTCAACCATTTTTCATACAAAATTATGCATGTGATGTTTTATTGAAATAATGATTAAATAGAGAGATCATCAACAACAATTAAAAAAACGCTTTTGAAATTTTTTGAAAAAGTGCAAGCATTTTTTTAAAAAATTGAAAAAAATCATCTAATTATTTGGGCCCCAAATAATTATAAGATCAGATATATTTATTGATATTTCACCCATTTCTGGGTCGATTTTGACCAAATAAAGTTTATTCTGCCATTAAAATTGCATGTTCTCTCAAATTCGACACTCAGTTTTCATTACCTCACAAAAAAATTGTGATGTGTAGCGCCCTCTCTACCAAAACTAAACTACCCCTTTAACGTTACAGGCAAAGAATTCCATACATCGGGTCCATTGTGTTTTATCGATGTGCTAATACAATTTCAGGGTAGTATAGGATGAAAAAATCCATAGAGTGCCACGTGGAGTACAAATTACATTATGAGTATTAAAGTTATGGAAATAAATAGGAAGTAAGTTTGAAATGTATTTAAAAATGAAAATAGCTGTTTGAAAAATGTGCATATCTTTTACTTTTAGTATTCTCATTTTGTTTTTGTAATTGATGTATTATAGTATGTGCTATTTCGTAATTTCGAGTGAGTGTATTTTTGTTATACTGCAGTTTCCCCAAACGATATTACAATAATTAGTGTGAGAGAGAACAAAAGCATTATAAATCATTAAAAGAGATTTAGTGGTAATTAAGGATTTTAATTTATATAATACTGTTTACCTATATTCCTAGAAACGGTATTCGATATACAGGGTGGCCCCCCAAAAACCGGAACGGGGCACTTCCCAAAATATAGTAACAAAATGATTATGTCAATCGGATAGAGTGTCTTTTCCAATGAAAAACGATACCAAGAACAGTCATTTTGGTCGTGTAGTTTTTGTTTTAGGGCGCTGTGAGTAACACCATGTCAGGTTCCCATTTTTGCCAATTTTTACCATGTCAGTGCCTGATAAATCTCACTTACTGCCTGCCATACCTTAGAGCACGCGAGCAATCCGCGCGCCATTGTTAGTGTGCATTCAGCTGTGTGCCGAGAGAATGGGCATAGTTGCTCGATACTATTAGGGGCAGTAATTCTCATTTGTTAAAAATTGACAAAAATGGGAACCTGACATGGTCTCACTCAAAGCGCCCTAAAACAAAAACTACACGTCCAAAGTTACTGTTCTTGGTATCGTTTTTCATTGGAAAAGACACCCTATCCAATGAACATAATCATTTTGTTACTTTATTTTGGGAAGTGCCCCGTTCCGTTTTGGGGGGGCCACCCTGATAGTGTGAATATGGTTGAACCAAATTAAATAAGAGTCGATAGTTAAATGTTGCTTGTAAGTATCGGTTTCCATGGTGGTGTATATAATACGTGTGGTTTACGGGTACACCATGTGAGATGAGTGGATTGGTTAGCCCTGAAAAGGACTATGGTAGTCCTAGAAAGGACTGTTGGTGTAGTTCTGAAAAGAACTGTTGGTATTCTTTCTAGGAGAGTTCTAAAAAGAACTGTTGGTAGCCCTAGAAAGGACTGTTGATAGTCCTAGAAAGGACTGTTGGTAGTCCTATAAAGGACTGTTGGGACAGTCCTGAAAAAGACTGTTGGTATTCTTTCTAGGATAGTCCTAAAAAGGACAATTGGTAGTCCTAGAAAGGACTGTTGTTAGTCCTAGAAAGGACTGTTGGGATAGTCCTGAAAAGGACTGTTGGTATTCTTTCTAGGAGAGTCCTAAAAAGACAGTTGTTAGTCCTAGAAAGGACTGTTGATAGTCCTAGAACGGACTGTTGGTATTGCGAGGAGAGGGTGGATGGTAGGAGGGACTCGACGTTTCGAATAGGTTGAATATCCGTCGTCAGGAGTGAGTCGATAGTTATCCCTTAAACAAAATAATGTAATATTTCTCAAAAGCAAATTACCATTACTACGGTAACTAAAAGAGCTGTAAAAGATTAAGTAAAAGTGTTTTGGTTTGCTTGTTTGTTTGTAGAAACTTGCCCTGATATTTAGTTTTGTTGTGTTTATGTTTTCTGTTTGTATGTCTGTTTATTTATTTGAAACTCGTCCCCCCCCCCCCCCCCCCCCACACCCCCACTCCCACAACCTAGCCCTCCACTCTGCACCTCTGTACTTACCTGTTTTGCCCGGCCCGAACTTTGTGACGTTGAAGGAGCTATCATAGGAAGCCGGTGCCTACAAATTAATTATACGCAATTTCCTGTCAATTGTATGAAGCTGATCGAAGTGCTTCAATATCTTCGCATTTGCTTCCGGCAAATGAAGACATGCAAAAAGTTTATTTATAAAACATTTTTTTCTTAATGCGTTGCTTATACTTATCCCTATCATCCAAAACAGATCAGTTGAAAGTCATGAATAATTATATACGGACCCTGGTAAATAATTAAACGCAACATAAAGATGAGATAGAAAGGGTGATGAGGTGCGAGAGAGAGGAAGAGGAAGAGTGGAGGGGGAAAAAGAAAGAAGGGGGAGAGAGGGGGAGAGATATAAAGGGGGGGGGGTATAGAGAGAGTCAAGTATTACCATAAGATTATCATGATTGTGCATCTCTGTGAGCCCTAGGAAAAGCGTCCTTTGATGCAACGACGATATTAATTTCAGCTTTACGTTTCAAATCTTAACGATTGCATGCATGAGAGATGGATTCAACGTCAACATTGTTTGTTGGGGGAAGGCGGGGGATCGCCCCCCGCACCACCACCACCACACACCCACTAGTAGAGAAAAGAAAGACTAACCATACTTGTAACTAAAGAGCTGTACAAAAAAACGTGATAAGTGTTTTGGCTTGCTTGTCTGTTTGTAGAAACTTGCCCTGATATTTTGTTTTGTTTTGTTTCTTTGTTTGTTTATGTGTTTTTAAATGTTTGTTTATTCATTTGAAACGGGGGGGGGGTGTAGACAGTCAAGTAATACCGTAAGATTACCATGGTGGTGCATGTGTGATCCCTAGGAAAAGCGCCCCTTGATGCAGCTTTTCGGATTCAATATCACCCATGCATAGTTTGTTAGGGGAAAGTGGGGGATTGCCCCCCCCCCCCCTCCCCCTCCCTCTCCCTACAGGACAGGAAAACGACAAACTCGGTAAAAATAGCCATACAAGAAGAGAGCGTGTTTTTGTTTGATTGTTGGTTTGTTGGTTTGTTGTTTGTTGATATGTTTGTTTGTTCAATCTTTTTATTCATTATAAACTTTTCCCATGCATCTCCCATGCATCTCCTCCCTCGCGGCCGTCCACTCTGCACCTCTATGACCCATTTGTATATTGCCCGAACTATTATGCTACATTGCAGGAAGCGAAGCCTTATAGTTTGTAAATTATACAATCATTATTTTTGCCACGTACTTGGCAATTCTGTCAATTCCTAGCTATAGATGAAGCACTTAAAAGCTTCGCATAATCTGCGTACTTGAAGTGGAAAAATTGAAGACTACTACTATTGCACAAATCTCCACATGACATTTATATAATTATACGCATATAATGATACCATGAATACCGTTTCCATCCCCATCATTGCAAAGACCTGACATGCTAATTGAGGTACTACACGAACATCTTCCTCCGAACGAAGAAGACAGTGTCTGTCTCATTTTTACCTCGCCAAGCAAGTAGTAAGTTTTTCTGTTGTTGTAATAAAAAATATAAAATAATTATTATTTTGTACAAAATATACACATGCATGATTCTGGTTGTACACATAATTTGTCTCATACATGTTTAATGAATTTCGTATGATTAATTCTCCGGTAGAGCATGAGCTGTTGTGTTTATATATATATCCCTGCCGGTGTTGAATTTCACTGGATGAAACGTGCAATAATCGTTTGGTTTGATTATAGCTTAGTCTATATGGTTTGAACGATGTAAAGGTCTGTTTGCGTATTAATAATACTCTACAATACTATTACTTTTATTAGGCCGTGCTTCAAATGTACGTAGCCTAACCATATTGATTAATCTATGATGGTATATAATTTTGTATATTGATTTTTATGGTTGGATAAACGAATATAAAATAATATGGGGAGGAAGAAGGGAAGGAGGAGGATGAAAAGGAGAAGGGAAGAAGAAGAAGAAGAGAAGAAGAAGAAGAAGAAGAAGAAGAAGAAGAAGAGAGAAGAAGAAGATGAAGAAAGAAGAAGAAGAAGAAGAAGAAGAAGAAAGAAGAAGAAGAAGAAGAAGAAGAAGAAGAAGAAGAAGAAGAAGAAGAAGAAGAAGAAGAGAAGAAGAAGAAGGAGAAGGAGAAGGAGAAGGAGAAGGAGGAGGAGGAGGAGGAGGAGGAGGAGGAGGAGGAAGGAGGAGGAGGAGGAGGAGGAGGAGGAGGAGGAGAGGAGGAGGAGGAGGAGGAGGAGGAGGAGGAGGAGGAGGAGGAGGAGGAGGAGGAGGAGGAGGAGGAGGAGGAGGAGGAGGAGGAGGAGGAGGAGGAGGAGGAGGAGGAGGAGGAGGAGAAGAAGATGATAAATATTTAGAAATAATATAAGTGTTTTCAAATAAAATGATTATGCAAAGTAATTGACAATATTTGATTACCAAAGATAATATATCACTTCAAGCTTCAAACTCTCCAATGAAGGTGACTTTTAAAAAATTTTGTTATACCGTCACAAGAAAATGGTTTAAGAGTGTTATTGTCTTAGACAGTTGACGTTTTAGATATGAATGCCACGAGCTAAACAAAAGTAATATAGCATTGATTACGGGTGATGGTGACAGGAAAGTATGTTTTTAACATCCAAATTAAAGTCGAGACCGAAAACAAAACGGTTTATAAACAGAACTAACAGAGTGCAGGCATTCGAGTAAAATGTAGCTGACCATAAAGAATTCCGTTAATGCTAGATCAACCATACGCGATGTAAAATAATTATCTAAATGTTCCTTTAAGTGCTAATTATTTTTTCAATCATTTTCTGTCCTAGTTACATGCCTAAAATAACTTCCAATCCATGACAAGGTAAAAGTGATATGTATTTTGATTGGGAAATTTAAAGTCATGACAGTGGCGTAGTGAGAGT
Organism: Echinarachnius parma; assembly: GCA_037951105.1. Classification (NCBI taxonomy): domain Eukaryota; kingdom Metazoa; phylum Echinodermata; class Echinoidea; order Clypeasteroida; family Echinarachniidae; genus Echinarachnius; species Echinarachnius parma. The sequence goes on from JBAMJV010012835.1 coordinate 18,847, forward strand.
TCATTCGGGGGGGGGGGGGGGGTAGGGGGCATTTGTGTGTGTTTTTTTTTTGTGGGGGCACTTAAACATTTTTATAACCGTCACCCCATGTCAATCCAGAGACTTATATTCCTGTATCGTGAATTCCATTTATTGCAATAACAGATTGTATTTTTCAACGTTCGTTTGAGTTACTGAGTTTTAGTTGTATATAATAATAGTTATGAAGTTTCATTATTTATATTGCGTATCTTGTGTTTTTTTTTATTATAGTTATAAAGAATACTTATATAGTTATAAAGAATACTTTGAAATACTATACATTAGATTTGATTCGATTCATTTTCACATATTCAACATACTATACACCATATATTTCGTGTACATACATTTTCGCGAATCGGGACTTCAAAACAATTTCGCGAGTGGTTATATTCGCGTTCGTCTGTTACCAACACGCATTCATGACTTCCTTGAGAGAGATGCTATACAGTAATGCATGCAATACACGTACGTGTATCGATTTGCATTTGGTGTCAATAGTTTAGCGTGGTGTTAATTTCGCGGTTCACAAGTGATTCGCGAAATTCGCGAAAATAAATCCCTCGCGAAATATATTTGTTGGCGTATTTTTTACAGTATAAACAGTATCGGAAGAAAATTCTATTGTCATTTCTTAAATTACGAAATAAAACGAATTTAACATCATTACAATTTAACAAAATACATTTTCCCTTGTAAACACGTACATGGTAATTGTTAAAACTGCGGAGGAGCCAAACGAGGCAAAGGAGCTTGTGAAATTAAAGGCCCTTTAAAAAAAACTACTGAATAACACGGGCATTGCAAAATAAAAACATAAACTAACGAAAATTTATATCTAAATATAAACTACACTTCAAGTGATGCAGTTATTCCTAGTCTGGCGGTGTAGGACAATAGCTTATCATTTTTGCTTCAACTGAGTGCGTGCATGATGGATTCAAGCATACTAATTATAATGCGCATTATAATATTATACGAACGCACTTTTGAATGATATGTACAATATGTTGCTTGTAAGTATCGGTTTCCATGGTGGTGTATATAATACGTGTGGTTTGCGGTTGCACCATGTGAGAGGGGAGGATTGGTGAGTCCTGAAAGGACTGTGGTAGTCCTAGAAAGGACTGTTGGTAGTCCTAGAAAGGACTGTTGGTGTAGTCCTGAAAAGGACTGTTGGTATTCTTTCTAGGAGAGGACGACGGATAGTCAACCTATTCGAAATGTCGAGCCCCTCCTACCATATCCACCCTCTCCTCGCAAAACCAACAGTCCTTTCCAGGACTATCCCAACATTCCTTTCTAGGACTACCAACAGTCCGTTTTAGGACTCTCCTAGAAAGAATACCAACAGTCCTTTTCAGGACTACACCAACAGTCCTTTCTAGGACTACCAACAGTCCTTTCTAGGACTACCACAGTCCTTTTCAGGATTCACCAATCCTCCCCTCTCACATGGTGCAACCGCAAACCACACGTATTATGTACAATATGTACAAGATTATATAAAGAAATGCGTAATATTCAGTGATACCTGAACGGAAAGATGACGGACCCCCTCCCCCCCCCCCCCTCCCCCCCCCCCCCCCCCCTTGGATGAATCTTGCGCAATGGACCTATACTGGATCTCCATAAAGTGGATAAAATATCGGGTTTGCCCGATGTATACATTGCAACGAGAGTCATATTATAAGACTCGACAGGCTTGACATCTTTAATCTTCCTCATAATTGTAAAGAAAATTTGTTTGATGCAATTGAATTAAGAAAGAAAAAAACACACACGAATTGTTGCTAATTATATTGTAAAAAAAAATTAACAAGTGAGACATTTTGGCGCAAATATTCACAATTTCATCAAAGCGACAATTAATAAAAACATCGACAACAATGTCATTAAGTATTATATCCCGACCGCACCCTTGTAGGAAGAAGAACAGTATAATACATACACATAGCACTATAATTAATTTAGGGTTCCGCTGCATATATACCTTGCGTTAACGGGGAATGAAACGCTGGAAATGTCGCTTTCTGATACTGATAAATGCAGAATTCCTGTCACTTTCCGTCGTATATTTCCTCTTGGGTATCACAACTGTTTTGACTGACCACTGGAGGCTGCCATGTTTTCCAACGGTACCGCATGAAACGTCATCTGAGCGCATCTGAGCGTGAACCAACAAAAGTGGGTATCTTTAATTTATATAATAACCGATGTTGTTGAATCTGCTGCTATGTCAGTGTTCAGGTAACCCGCTTTTGTTAGTGCACTAACAAAAGCGGCCCTGTGACACTTCTCCGACTTCATGATTCGGCATGGTTTCCGACTTGACCGAAACCATGCGGGAAGGAAGCGGGACACTTGACCGAAACCAGTCGGGAGGATGTGGAAAGGCGGAACGAAATTTTCAAAATGTTCAAAATTTGATTCCGACTAGTTCACGACTAAATTTGTCGGGAACAGTGCCGAAACAATACCGAAACTATGCCGAAACGAGCCGTGACAAGGCGGATCATCGGAATTGTGGCCCGCCTGGTTCACGACAAGGTTCCGCACAGTTTCCGACAAGATTCCGACAAGATTCCGCACAGTTTCGGAATGGTTTCGGCATGGTTCCCGAATAGTTTACGCACTCGCAGTACTTGATCAAGAAACGAAGACATGGTTATTTTTGGCCAAGTTTAAATTAAAAACAAATATTACATAGATAGTACAGTTCGGATTTTAGGGCACTCTAAATCCTTGTTTTCTTAAAGGTTATCACAACTCATGTGTTATATTTGAAAAAAGGCACGTCATATTTAAAGGGGTAGTTTAGTTTTGGTAGAGAGGGCGCTGCACATCACAATTTTGTTGCGAGGTAATGAAAAACTGAGTGTCGAATTTGAGAAAACATGCAATTTTAATGGCAGAATAAACTTTGTTTGGTCAAAATCGACCCAGAAACGGCTGAAATATCAATAAATATATCTGGACCTATAATTATTTGGGCCCAAATAATTAGCTGAATTTTTCAAAATTTTTTTTTTAAATGCTTGCACTTTTTTTTTTAATTTCAAAAGCGTTTTTTAAATAGTTGTTGATGATCTCTCTATTTAATCATTATTTCAATAAAACATCACAAGCATAATTTTGTATGAAAAAATGGTTGAAACCAATGCCTTTTTAGAAAGCGTCCTCTTGTGTTTTAATGGCTCTTTTTGAATGATAACGGGCTTTTTACTTAGTCGTTTGTAATTGTGTATACCTTTCGAGTATGGTGTAGTTATAACTATTAGTTTATAATGTTACTGTTCAGGTTTTGTTACTAAGTTCAGCCTTACCAAAACTGTACTACCCCTTTAAAAGTCAGAATAAACAATTGGATCAAAACCGGATCAGAAACAGCGGAAATATTCATAAAATATATGCGATTAATAAGAATAATTGTTTAGGCCCAACTATTGCATTGCTGAAAAAACACGGTGGATTTCGCTTTGATGTATTTGTGATGATCTCTTTCCTTACTAATTTATTCAACCATTATATATCTTCAATAAAAAACAGCACTGTAATTTGGACGTGTTTGTGTTTTTCTTCCACATACGGTTAAAGGGACTTAGTAACATTGTCCAAATCCTCAAAATCCAATTGGAAAACTAGCAGTTCTCTCATACCTTGTTTTGTTCGTATTAACGAAAGAAGCATGAGACAGGTTTCGGTTTTTCTAATTTCCCTTTCTTTACAAAATTATGAACGATTGAAGTTTTCAGATAATGAATATCCGTCGGATTTTTGAAACCATGATCAAAGTGAGTGTTGTGAGTTAGTAAATATCACTTTGCATTTTTGCTCATTACTCGGCCATTTGGCATCCATTTTACTTGAAATTTTCATACAATTTTCATTCATTCGGTCAAGTCGGAAACCATGCCGATTCATGAAGTCGGAGAAGTGTCACAGGGGCATAATGTAAACGATGCTGTTGAATCTGCTGCTATGGCAGTGTTCATGTAACCCGCTTTTGTTAGTTCAAGGTCAGATGACGTTTTATATGGTACAGTTGGAAAACATAGCAGCCTCCAGAGTTCAGTCTAAACAGAACTGATAAAAGTGCATGTTTTAAACAAAATTATTATATCTTTAATTAGTGATACTCAAGAGGAAATATACGATTAGGAGTTTAAATTTAAAAAAGTGACAGGAATTATGCACGTATCAGAAACAGTGTGCGACAATGCCACTAGCGTTTGGCTCCCCCTTGAAATCCCCCGATCAAAGCTCCGACCCTGACTATACGCCACAGCATCACTGATTGCCATGACAACCGCGTACTTAGCTTGATCTTCCTCCGTACTATTTTCTGCTCAGGTGTTATTCCAAATGAGCTTGTTTAACGTGCATGGCTAACCACGTAAAGTAAATTGATGTCATTGTAATCGCAGGATTTATACCGCATAAAATATACAATATTTTATTCATGAAAAATATTTTTCTACGCGCGTTCTTTCTGAAATCTGACATGAGGAAAAAAAGAAAAAAAATAGAGTCTATGACTTTAAGGCATCTTTAATTTAATAACATTGTCAAAATCCACGAAAACTCTATAGCAGATCTCACATACACAGACACAGACACACACACACACACACACACACACAAACAAACAAACAAAAACGCACACTTTGCTACATATTGCGACGATTAATGTTATTTGATTGAAAAAGAAATAAACATGACTGTGTTTTGATACTTACAAAATGCGCAGAAAGATAATAAAATGTACAACAATAATGACTTGTCGCATCCGCGTCAGTAGATTCTGCACGATCGATAACCAGGCTCGATCAAGCATTCTAACTCAGCAGAAGTAATATGCGTATATCTTGTAAGTTTTAGAAACCTTTTAGCAACACAACATGATTTGTAATCTGTGAACGAGTCTGACAGGTTTGGTGCATTTTAGATTCAGAATAATTAGATTCATTTTATTTATAAAAACATATTAAAGTAACCAAATATAGACATTTTTATTTTACTATGTATTCAGACCCGAAAGAAGAAAAAGCTTTTGAAAGAAAAGCTTGTTTAATGCAGGGTTTGGTGAACTTAATATTGGTGTCAGTCAGTCAGTATATCAAGCATATGCTACATTTAAAATAAGAAGAATTCGTGAAGAATTTTTAACACAGACATTATTTCAATTGCCCCTTTTGAAAATCAGTTTTATCTCTTCTTTATTTCGTTTTAAGCTTACGATTCACCAATGGCGGATGAAGAGAAACATATTCTTAATTCTGATCGTCTCACGGAACGGTCCGACCAAGTTGGCTGTGAAGCGCTACTAGAGATCATGGATGAACGACGAACGGCGGTCATCGATCACCATTCACCCCCAAAACATCGTCAAGATGAAGAGCGACGCGATACGAAACTCGACATCGCCGTTGCTTCTGGCGTTGGCGGCAAGATTGAAACGCCCATACAAAACAGTGAGCCAAAAGAGACGAATCATGCTACTAATATGGCGTCTGACCCTGTCGAGGTAGGAACAATAACAGGCAATGAATATACAGAAGCCAAACATGATATCGATGTCGCGGACGGAGACACTGGAGTTGCTGATGTTGCCGATATCGAGAAATCGATGCAAGACAATGAGCGATACGAGACGGAAAATAATATCGATGTCGCAGACGGTGACGACGTCGGGCTCGAGAAACCCCTTCATGACGTCGAGCGATTAAAGACGAAACGTGACACTGGAGTTGCTGATGTTGCCGAGATCGATAAATCGATGCAAGACAATGAGCGATACGAGAAGGAAGATTATATCGATGTCGCGGACGGTGACGACGTCGGGCTCGAAAAACCCCTTCATGACGTCGAGCGATTAGAGACGAAACGTGAGACTGGAGTTGCTGATGTTGCCGAGATCGAGAAATCGATGCAAGACAATGAGCGATACGAGACGGAAAATTATATCGATGTCGTGGACGGTGACGACGTCGGGCTCGAGAAACCCCTTCAGGACATCGAGCGATTGGAGACGAAACGTGACACTGGAGTTGCTGATGTTGCCGAGATCGAGAAATCGATGCAAGACAAGGATCGATACAAGACGGAACATATCGACGTTGTGGTCAGTGACGTCGCAGACATCAATAAATCCCCAAATGATAACACTGATCAGCGGCCCGGGGCAAAACACGACGTCGCTGGTGCTAGTGGCGGCGTTGCCGAGCAAGACAACGCGGCGACCACTCGAGCAGGAGGACCGAGAAGATCTTCGACGGACGTCATCACCGAGTTGGAGAAGCGACGGGCTCGAATCACCAAGAAAATCAGGCTGGTGCTCAAGCTCTGCTTCCTCATCGCTTGTCCCCTTCTGGTCGCCGCTATCATTCTGATCATACTGGACTTCGCCAATAATGCATCGGCGACCCTCGACCTCACCTCGCCCGGAGTGCCGATGTTCATCACCGCCGTCATTCTCCTCATCGCCACCGCCTTCCTGACGGTCATCTACCAGTTCAGGAAAACGAGCACGTACGAGGTGGAGGACAAGGAACTGACTGAGTTCAGCAACGTGGGCTTATCGTCATCCGTTAGGTCACAACATCGCGACGAAGAAACCGAGTTCTCAGGTTTGTTTTATACTGTCTTATTTTATTTTAGTTACGTTGTAATTATAACATTGAGACCCATAATTCTGGGAAATTCTGGCGTTGTACTTTCAGGAAAAAACACCAGTTCTGTTTAAGTTACTATAGTTGTAAAGTTACAAGTATATTGAATTCAAATTTTAGCTACATTATACGGTCAGCGATTTTAAATTATGGAAGCACCATCATTAACTTCGTTTTTCATTTAAAAAAACAGACGAAAATCCTCACCAATGTGGACGGGACGGGACAAGTCATGTTTTATGAATACCGCTTCCATACATACAACAAATCACACAGGGCCTAGAAGCTATTTAAACTGTTACTTTTGTATTCATTCTATTGATTTAAATGTTGTCCATTGTTATTATTGATCGTTACACTATACACTAATTGCATTAGTGTCATTTTTGTCTCCCAGGACCAGACGTGCCCCCATCTAATCAACCTGAAATCTCAACGGAGTCTTCAGGTGCGGACGGAAAGAACAGAAGTACAGCACGATAGATGGATCAGATGGAGCAATGTCGTGCTATAGGAGGCACGGGTGGTGGCACGTTTCCTCCCTCAACAAATCCTACAAAACAAAAACAAAATTAAAACAACGTTTTTTGTGCAGGGGAAAAACATGTTAAAAATAAAGAAATACATAAAGTGTGCCCCCAATGAATCTCGTGAACGTAGTGGAGGCTAACGTAGTTAAACGTAGTTGAAGGTAGTTGAACGTACCGGCATGCGTACAGTACCACAGTTGTCCGTGATGCTAACTTGGTATTACCTTGGGGGAGCCGTGATCTTCGATTTAATTTTTGGACATGTTCAAAAGAGTCCGTGGGTAGTTGCTAAATATACCGTAGTTGGACGTTCTTTAGCGTAGTTGGACGTTCTTTAGCGTAGACTAGCGTAGTCTAGCGTGAAGAGGTGATCTGGTCTAGTGGGCAGAGCTCTGCTCTTCGCACTAATCGGCCCGGGTTCGAACCCTGGCTGCGCCTTTCGGAATGTGACGATAAAGGGCGGTCCCAGACGTAAATAATCATAATTGATTGAACGCGTCTGCAAAAACCAAATAACCAATCAATCAACCAACCAACCAACCATAGGCTACCGTAGTCTACCGTACTCAAGAGTAGTCAGACGTACCGCTCCGTACCTGTCCGTGGGCAAGCCCTTATGCATTTTTTGCTCATATCTCAGCAAAAAAACATCCAATTAACAATTTTTACTAATCACTCAACACTTTTTGTACTTGCCAACAAACACAGGATTGATGGGTATACGTGATGGATTGTGGCGCGTTGTGGTAGTAACAACCAAATGCGTTTTCATGACTGTTTATTGTTGAACTTGTGCGCTGCAATTAATGCTTGAATTAAATAGAGGATAGAGAGAATAAATGCAGAACGATTATAGATATACGGTATATATTACTCATATTATTGAGGCTATTACAAAATCACCGGAAATTAAATTTGAGACCGTTTTTCCCTACTTGTCGGGCAGATTTATTCGAACATATACTTATTTAGTTTATTAATCGCCTGGAGTATGCTTTCATGTATATAGACTACAAAATGATACACCAACCACCATGTGCCTCGACTTGTCACATCGAATGTTTATATAACGCATGTATTTCGAGGTTAAAGTGATCCATTAACTTTGTCAAATTAAATCAAAATCAATTGGAGCTTTCAATTTTCTTTTGTTGTTTGGCGTTAGAGAATAATGAAATGGGTTTCGATTTTGTTCAAATGCCTCCCTAATTATATAGAATGATATTTATGATTGGATGCGAATCCGTACAGGAAAGCTTCTGATTTAAGTCAAAATTAATCTGCAGTATAGGTGATAAAATATGACGTAAAATTTTACTTTTCATTAAGTAAACAATGTTCCTTTTCTATGGAACTATCACACATAGTTAAGAATGATCATATAATTATGTTGGTATGCTATGATTATAGTCTCAAATGTCACTTTCGGTAAAAGTCTTATGAAGTAAGAGGATCACTTACCATATTTTGTATTATTCTCTGTACGAAACACTGAGTAAATGTATTAAATATAAAGTTTTGATGTATATTTATATAATTATATATATATATATATGTATTTACATTATTCACCATACACACGTAATACACACATCCTTCTATGCTTTGTCAAATATATACTAGACAATAAACTAATAGTACTGAACGTTGTGTGTAAATATGTATTTTTTATCATTTGTTTTCGTATTCATTGTATTGTATAGGAAATTAATAAAAAGAAGGGGAAAAAACATAGTATACGTGTGAATATTATAAAGTAAAGAGTGATATTTTATGCAATTACGTGCCCGTAGCCAGAATGTTCTAAGGGGGTTGCGTCATTTACCCAAACGGTAGGGGGGGGGGGGGGTGTCCGTTGCCAAAACAATTCGAGGCAGAGACCAAGTTCATGCACTGGTAAAGGGAGGGGGGGTGGGTGGGGGGTCAACAAATCCGATTGTTGCCCGAGACCACTGGTTTAGATGACCTAGACCGATTAAGAATGGACCTTTCTGAGTGTGGGGGGGGGGGGGGGGGGGTGCGTACGCATCCAACTCACCCACCCCCCCCCCCCCCCCCCTCCCCTCCTGGCTACGTGCGTGAATTATTAGAATACAAAGATACACTTAAAATGTAACATTATTTTAAATCTTGTGATAACTCACCCACCCCCCCCCCCCCCTCCCCTCCTGGCTACGTGCGTGAATTATTAAAATACAAAGATACACTTAAAATTATTTGTAATCTTGTGATAACTCACCCACCCCCCCCCCCCCCCCCCCCCTCCCCTCCTGGCTACGTGCGTTAACTATTAAAATACAAAGATGTACACTTAAAATGTAACATTATTGTTTAAATCTTGTGATTTTCTGCCTTATTTATTAAATATAACAAATTTCAATATTCATCTGGTTCAATCTTGACAAATAATGATAATCATTAAATGAAAAAAATACATATCGAGTGCCTTGTTCGGGTGTGAGTGAGTATGTTCGTGTGTTTAAGTGTTTTTAAATGATAAAGTGATATAATGTTGATCTCCTATGAAGAACGCCTATACGATTGCATTTGAAATATTGAAGAAAAAAAATAGACCGAAATAAACAATATTAGGGTGGGTCTTTGTGTTGATGTATATGTGTGTCTGTGTGTATATGTGTATGTGTACACACGCACACACGCACACACACACACACACACACATACGCATTCACACAACGAAACACACACGTTCACAAACGCACACACACACACACACAAATACCACCACATATTTATTTTTGCTTGTTATACATTGTATACAACTATTAAACTAAAGTAGATCACATTTCATTTTGTATAATCTGCATGAGATATGAACTTGTTCAAAAAATGTTTGTATGCGTGTGCGTGTGCTTCTGTGCAATGTTTGTTTGTGTGTGTGTGTGCGCTTGTGCTTGTGTTTGTGTTTTGTGTGTGTGTGTGTGTGTGTTTGTGTGTGTGTGTGTGTGTGTGTGTGTGTGTGTGTGTGTGTGTGTGTGTGTGTGTGTGTGTGTGTGTGTGTGTGTGTGTGTGTGTGTGTGTGTGTGTTCTCACGCCGGCATTCTTGTGGGGTCTCGTGCATGTGGGTACAATTATATACTTGTGGGGTATTTTCATAGACCCCACTAAGGAATAGCCTTAAATCGGCGTATTTAGCTTCAAAGAGTTATGTGACAAAATCTTGAGACTGTGCCCCATAAGTGATACTCTAGACACACCCCTACCCTCCCATGCACTCAGAAGGTTGCCTTTTTTCGTTGCAAAGATTTTGTGGGAAAAAAAACAGTTTGTAATAGCACTCCTTCAGCCTGTAGTAGCACAAGTACCCCACAAGTCGGGTGCCCACAAGTATGCCCGGGTAAGTATGTGTGTGTGTGTGTGTGTGTGTGTGTGTGTGTGTGTGTGCGTGTGTGTGTGCGTGTATGTATGTGTGCATGCACCATACCAAAACTTCCAATATCAAAATCTCTGCAGGAATTATAATAAATTTACAATAATGCTACAAATATGAGGCTTAATATAGTAATTACGATACTAATATTGAAAGTGCTAACGTCATGATTCTGGACGCAAATTATCCGTTTCAGCCAGCGGACTAATTCCCGAATGATTAAAATAGAACGTGTAGAGTAGAACCAAAGCGGGAAATATCTAACAAGTCGTCTTGTCGTTATGAATGGTGGAAATCAACTGACGTCACAAGAATGATGCGGCAATTATCTTCTCTTTCGCTATTAACGCCCCTTCAAGTGGTTTTTCTCTAATCTATTCAGGAATTAAAATATCAAATACAATCATAAAAAGGGAAAACCCTGCATATATATAAGAACTGAACAGCATTATATCGTTGGCATAAGTTGTAAAAGTGTGTGGTTACAGCAATTCATTACAAAAAAAACACGGCCTGGCAGCATACACATAGTAGTAGAAACGCTGCGAATAGTATGACTTTTGTGTTAGATTATTATATATTTGCAACACATCAATAATTAAACTCCGAAAACTGTTATTCATATCATAAAGCAAACAGAGGACGTCTTATTCCGCATTTCGTTGTCTGTTAAAGGTAAGTATAACATATAACTAATGTTAAATGATAATTTTTAAAAATGTTGCAGTTTTAGTCAAGTTTTATCAAGTTTGTAGTTTATGTCATATTTATTTGTTTTAACATGTTTAACGCAATGTCATTTTATTCGGAGGCGCTCCAATTTTGTATTACAGTTTTTTAATTTGATTTCGCTTACGTTATTCCATTACTTTCCTGACTTGTTCATCGGTATATGTTTGTTTGCAACTATTATATGCAGACACACACAAATGCATTTGTTTGTTAAAATAGTATTAGAATGCTGCAATAGAGGTACTGATACAAATAACCTCAATTACTATTATGTCATGTCTTTTTGTCGTGTATTAATTTAATTTAATGTATTGATTTTATGTTCATGGAAGGCATTATAAAGTATGAGGAGCTTAATTCAAAAATGCGCTTAATCCACTTTTTTCACTTTGGAGAAAAACAGGTTTCTTTGTCCAACTTTGTTCACATGCCTTTGGGAATATGAAAATGGAACGTTCTATATTTTTTATTTCTATTGTGTTTTTTGTCCTAAAATCTTGATTTCAAGGTTATTATTATGTACTGATATCATTAACTAATTTGTTTTTAATGAAAAGTGGATTTAGCGCCTTTTGGAACTAAGCTCTTCATGTTATGGTATGAAATTACCATTCATACACAACATGTACGTCAGTACAACAGTATAAACTAAACAAATCGTTGGGTTTATTATCATTCTACCCGAATATATTTATAACCGAGAAAATACTCTGGGTGGAATTCACAAAGGAGGTTTGTAGGAGGTTTGTACGAACCATGGTTTGACCATGGCTTACATCTATGGAATGCCATTTGTAAACTGATGGAGAAAGAATGTAAACTCCTTGTTAACTCCTTGTTAACAATGTTGATTTACAATTTACTTGTATATGAGCAGCATTCCGTACATGTAGACCATGGTAAAACCATGGTTTGTACAAACCTCCTACAAACCTCCTTTGTGAATTCTACCCAATATGTTTTGTTCTGCATGTCAATTGTGATGAATCCACATGATTCTACTATTTAAAGGGATAGTACAGGTTTGGTCAAACTGAATTTTAGTAACCAAAACCTGCACCTTAATATTACAAACTATACAAACTAATAGTTATAACTCCACCATGCTCGAAAATTACAAACAACCAAGTAAACAGCCGTTAAAACACAAGAGGGCCCTCTATATAAAACGCATTGGTTTCAACCATTTTTTATTTTTAAAATTGTGCATGAGATGTTTTGTTAAAATATGATTAAATAGAGAGATCATCTACAACTATTCAAAATGTCTTTTACTCTTTTGTAAATTTTAGAAAAGTGCTAGTATTTTTTTTTTTACACGGCTGGTTCCGAATTATCGAATTATTGTGGGATCCCACAATAATAACAAATGGTTATATTTATGGATATTTCAGCCGTCTCTGAACCAATTGATTTTGTCATTAAAATGTGTGCTCTTCCAAATGTTACACTTAGTTTTTCATTACCTCACAAAAAAAATTCTTGAAGCGTTCTCTATACCAAAACTGAACTACCCCCTTAACACTTTGTCGACGAGAGGCCTTGTTTAATTGATCGTGAAAAGGCTGGAATTCATTTTCATTTTGTAAAACAAAAGATAGAAGGTAGATAAAAGACAGTGTCTGCAAATTTTCCGGAAGAACAAGTTAAATGTGAGAATGCTAGAAGAAAAATGTCTTTCTAACATTCATTTAATTTGCATAATATCGTAGATTGGTGTAAGCAGTATACAATTGAAAATATGGTGTTCCATCGGCAAAATACAGTAACAGAAATACAATAATTGTTAATATCTTTCATATATGCTTTATCTGTTCACGTGCCTTTCACGCGGGTTTATAATCTTTTCATAATTCAACTCCATTGCTCGCTTTTATAATTATATAAGATATTAGATGAAACTATATACTACCCGATGTATTTTGGTACTTGCACAATTATCGTATCTTTGAGAAAAAATAAGTATGAATTAACCTCCTATTCGCGCTTAATGCGATTGTAATACCGATATAATGAAATGTCATTTTAAATGAGAAAAAAAAATCCCTATCATTATTGGATTATATACTTATAGTTCGAGGTTCATATGTATTATATTTCGAGGATTATCAAACTTATTTTCTCAAATGCGTGGTTAAATAGCGAAAATAACTGTTTGCATGTACCTCCTTAAATATCTTCCTCCTCCTCTCTCTCCTTTGCCAATCATTCATTCATTCTCCACCTCTTTTATATAGCTATTATTACAGTAACAACTGACAATTCAATACGAGTATATTATTCATTGTATAAGTTTGTGTAATGTCAGAGACAAAATAATGTACACAAAGTTTAGAATCTTAACGCGATCGTAGTCACCCGTAGTCATGGAAATATTTATCGATTATCAACCTGTACCATCTCCCTCTTTCTCTTTCTTTCTCTCTCTCTTCACATTTTCACAAGTGTCTCTTCCTTATTCATCCCCCTTTTTTGTTTTTACAGGGACACATATATACTTCAACTCAAGCAGAATGACTCTGGATACAGACGGAGAGACTGTAACAACTGCCATGTCGGATGGGTATATTAAGAGTAAAACGGACGGTTCGCCGATGCCGAATCAAAGGTTTTTTACAAAGCACTCCTCTCAATAATACGGAACAACCAGATGGGCGGGATATTTTACCATCCCTTTTACATGGTCCTTCTAAATCAGATAGCATTGACACAACTATACAGGGTGGACGTAGCAAAACAGGTCACATAGATCATATTCATAAGAATACAAGTTGGGTCTGTTGCCATTACGGATCAGCCATCGCCACTCCGTTGCGATAGGACGACCGGCTTAGACGCTTTTCAGCATCGTGTTCGTGTTATCGCCGACGATGCGGACAACGAGGTGAGAGAAGGGCAAAGTATCGACGAAGCAGACGACCAAACGCTGCATCTAGCGGTCCCAGAGGTCATAATGACGCAGCAAACAACCTGTAATGACGCTACGATGCCGCTAAACTTTCCTCTGGTACTAGTACTAGCAAAGTCGAACGAGCCGGTGGTGGGGGGAGCGGCGGTACTAGCGACCAACGTCATCGATCGCAGTGACGCGACCTCGGACTGCAGCGATCATGATCGGGAGCGTCCCACGCACAAACGAGTCACCCGCATCACCCTGGTACATCATAATTGGTGCCTTTATCGTGGCCGGGCCGATATTCGGCGCCGGGGTCATCATCGGTGTGCTGAACTACACCGATCTCTACGGTCGGTACAACGCTAGGTCCCAAAGTCGAACGCACTCCTCTCCACGTCCATGTCCGTGGTCGCTCTCGCCATCGTTCTCATCGTCTACAACTACCTGAGGAAGCATAACAAATGTCTGTTAAAAAACGATTGAGGACGACGAGGACCGTCTACATGGTCAAGAGATGACTGAAAGTCATGTCTGATCCTGGGAGGAGCCTGGTATGTAAGTACAGGTCGAGGATAATTTTATAACCATTAATTTAAATAGGATCGGGACTTTCCCCATACTTCGCAGTATGATAATAATAAATAATGATGATGATGATGATGATGATGATAATAAATTATGATGATGATAATAAATGATGATGATGATAATAATGATGATGATGATAATAAATAATGATGATGATAATAAATGATGATGATGATAATAAATGATGATGATGATGATGATGATGATGATGATGATGATGATGATGATGATGATGATGATGATGATGATGATGATGATGATGATGATGAAAGGTGTTACTCATTATTAGATGTCATTGGGAGATTGAACATTATTTTCTCATCGAAGATTCTTTTGTTGTTGTTGTTCTTGTCATGTTTTTAAATGGTGCTCACAATTTGTGTATAATTATTTGTATCTGATATTTTAAACAGATATAGATTAAATCGCTTGTGTTATGACAATGATAATTTTATACAGTATTTTGCGGTAGCACCATGTAAAACAAAAAATAAGGGAGTGGATAGTCCTGAAAAAAAAGCCTGTATGATTAGTTCTTTGATATTAATATTATTATTATTATTTATTACTATTATTAGTATAGTATTATATGTATTAGTATTATTATCATCATCATTCATCATCATCATCATCATCATCATCATCATCATCATCATCATCATCATCATCATCATCATCATCATCATTATTATTATTATTATTATAATCATCATAAACTTGAACTTTAAAACTTGAAAAACTTGGACTTGATCATCATCATCATCATCATCATCATCATCATCATCATCATCATCATCATCACCATCATCATCATCATCATCATCATCATCATTATTATTAATTTTGATTTTTGTTTTATTATTCTTCTTCTTATTATATATTATTATCATCATTGTTATTCTACGTTTTTACAAAATGCGACGATGATGATGATGATGACATATAGATAACCAAATGGTGATAAAAAAGTCAATAGTCATTACAGATGTTTGGGAAAGACAAAGTTTGGTAAAATGCGTCCGCTTTATAGTTTTGCTATTTTGTTTCAAAATGTTTGTGTGTTGTTTTTTTTTTGCGAACACGTTCCGGATTTCCCCTTGTGATGTCAGGGAGTAGTTCATAGCTATATTCATCCCAGCGATAATCATCCGAGTGATCTTTCTTCCCTCGTACGACATAGGCGTAAGGAGCAGGGGGTGGGGGGCCTGGGGGCTGCTGCCCTCCCCCCCCCCCCCCCCCCCCCCCCCCCCCCCCCCCTCCCCCCCCCCCCCCCTCCCCGAAAGTTTCGAAAGAACCAATATTCTGCATAACCACCAAATGTGTAGAGCTACGCAACAGACACACTTCCTGCTCAGTCCGACCAGGCTTCGCCACTGAATACTTTAGCCCCCCCCCCCCCCCCCCCCTCGTAAACCTTTTACAATACGCCCATGTTAGGAATTGTTATTTCGATTCCAAGGAATATATTATCATTAATGGAGGTATATCGAATTTTCAAGTCTTTAGTTAATATTACAAATTTTGATAATACCATTGACTGACAACTGAATAATTGTATTGAATTAAAATGCCATTATAACCTTTTTACGATGCAGAGTCACGGTGACATAAGAATAAGTACACTTTCCACGTTTCAATCCCAACTATATAACCCCCTTGTTTGAACACATCCATTTTCAAATTTCTTTGGAGCGTCAAGGTTAAAAAGGTGTCATCTAGGGTAATATTAATTTTAATTGAGAAATGTATTCATTTTAAATGATTGCTTTGGAAATTTGAAAAGTTAGGCGTTTTATCAAAATCCACCGTTCTGACGATGTTAATTCTGTTCTAATTGTGCCATTCTCCCCCCCCACTCCCCCCCCCCCCCCCCCCCCACTTATAAGAAGAACACACATACATCACGGGGGGGGGGGGAGTGCCCCCAATAACTTGCCCAAACAATAGGGGGAAAACCAGTATAAAAATTTTTTATAAATACATAAGGTGAGCCCCCAATCATTCACCCCCAATTAATTTGCCAAGAACAATAACAAACATATGGGGATAATCTATGTAAAAAATAAATAAAATACATAAGGTGTGCCCCCATTACTTGCGTGCCCCCCCCCCCCCCCAAAAAAAAAAACAACCCAAAAAAGGAAAATTAAAATTTTAATTTTGTAGTGATTTATGTTTATATTTTACAGACACACCCATCATTAACAACAAACTATACTGTATAACCTTGCCATTCACGTTCTCTTCAATCATTATCTTATTTATAAACGATTCGCGTTTTAATTTCGATTCATCCGGAATTAACAAACTAGCTTCTCTTTCTTTTCTTTCAAATTTCTTATCATGCCCGTGTTCTTTCGTTTTAAATCATTTTACAGGCACACCCATCCTCAACTATCTAACCATGCGTCAACCAAGCAGACCTGTGAGAATGAGAACTAACGTACTTTAGTTGGCGTAAAGTGTGCAGACTCATCCGAGGGGCACGCTATTGATTTTCTTCTCTTTTTGCGGGGGGGGGGGGGGGGGGGGGGGGGTGAGCAGTTTTCCCCATGATATACTTTAGGGCATAGAGGCATACTTAAGTCTTTCCTCGTCAGTATGATGTGCAACCTCATGTGCAACGTTACTGTGATGAATTATGCAACACGCCTTTATGCCATCGGGTTTTGAATACCGAAAAATAAATATGCAGACGGGAACGCCTTATTTTCGTCTTTTCTTTTTCTTTTTTTTTTCATCGGAGAAACACGAAACCCCGAGCCCCACACTCCCCGCAGTTGCGCTATCGAGTGGCGTCTCAAGTGTTGTCTTGATGGACAAGGATGAAAGTATAGTACACACAGTACAAACAAATTAAACAACTTTTTAAACAACCAAAAACGCTGTTTAAGCCGGTCCCTCTAAGAACGTTGTTCAAAATTTTGAACAACCAAGATCTGGTTGTTCAAAATTTTAAAACAATGTTGTTAGAGGGACCGGCTTAAAACAGCGTTTTTGGTTGTTTAAAAAGTTGTTTAATTTTGTTTTACTGTGCACGACTTTGATAGCTATTCGCTCGTATGAAACACATAACATAACGGTTTCTATGCCAACTACCACATCGTGCATGCTGCGGATGAATTGAAGGATATACTAAGACGTTATTGTTTGTAATATTTTTTGTGTCTAAAAACATCACAATCAGACACTTGGGACCAGGGATATGAGATTGTTTCTTAAAACGGAAATAATTAGTTTCATTCGATTTAAAGGGGAACTAAACGCTGGTATTTTCGCTTATATGCTGTTACTG
>JBAMJV010012836.1:0-61554 GCA_037951105.1 Echinarachnius parma
ACTGATTTAGAGAAGATGTACAGCCTGTCAGTGGTACAGTAGGTTATCTCCCCTGATTGTGAACTCTGGAGGTAACACCATCCCCTCTCTGTTTTCTGTATCACGTAATCAGTGATGAGAGTCGCCATGTGTTGCAGCTCGCTCGTGTAACGCTCGATGGTGACTCTGTCCTTCTCCTTGTTCACGGTGGCTATGAGGATCGTATCATCCTTGCATACTGCAGGATATACGACCATATCTACACTTTTGGTTAGTTCGTGTTGTCTAACGCCCGTCCTGGTTTATCACATATGCAGCATTAGAAAAGTATCTCACGACCATATTCTCACTAGACTGCATTACAAATATCTGCTCTGGCCCATTCCCCATCACATGCTATCTCCCTGACTGGCTTCCCTCCTGCTGGAGTGAATACATGGATCTTCTTGGCTATCTGTAACATACATATATGTGATCCTCGCTGTCTACAGTGAGGATACCAAACCCACCTTCATTCCAACTCAGAGTCTCAAACCTCGTATCAACATTCTCCCACCCTTGTGTGTACAGGAATACATTCAGTATATTATTCTCGTTAATATTACCTGTGTTGCGTACAGCACAACGGCCATCAGACAAGAAGGCTATCCCATGGACTCGTACTCTCTTTGAGCACTGTCTGCTGCAGCTGCCCGTCAGCAGAGTATATCTCGATTTCACACTCTCCATTGGCACATCCTACAGCCATCCTACCGTCTGGTGTGGCAGCGATGCAATTCATGGAATTAGCAGTGGGGAGCGCTACGTCAGCTTTCAGTTTCCACTCGCTGTACTGCACCTCCCCGATCTCCATCGTGTTTAGGTCTTCATGTCGTTCGTATTCAAACTTCTTTACACGAGAAGATATTTCAGTAGCCACAGCATTTGTCGGAGTTTCTTTACTCTCTAATACTGTTTTCATTTCATTACACAGTGAGTCTCTGATGACCACAGTGTCTTCATCCAGCGATGCCTTGGAACTCTTCTCCACCAGTTCTCCAGCCGTTTCAATGATGTCCATTGACGTATCATCCTCAGCCATGATTCTGTCAAACTCCTCGTTCAGTTTCCCTTTTCACCGTCGCATTTATCATTGAGAATTACCATCTCTTGGTCAACGCAGTACCGACTCATCGTAGCTGTTTTCTATCTGTTTAATGACCGCGTCAATGTGATCTAATGACTTTTGTTTTTCTTCTTCTATGACATCGAGGTACTTCTTCAGTGCTGATATCTTCGAATCGGCTTCTTTTCTGTAAACCTTATGACGTCATCCTGGAAGGTTGCGTCGTATGTCTTTGACTATCTTCACCACATGTCCCTCTTTCTCATGGTCCGTGAGGAGCAGCGGGAGCAGAGGTATTTTCTACAGGTGATGCATACCTCGGTACATTACAGGGACTATCCTCACTGGCCGTGTGCTCTTTGCAGCAAACTACCTTCTTAGGAAATACCTTAGCATGCAAAATGTCATCTACCTCTAATACTGTGTGAGCGGTATTGTGGTTTCCATGCATCATGCACCCTACGACATGATGTACACATACTATTTTGGCAATCGCCGCAAATAAACCACAGCCCTAGCTTTCTCATCACATACCTCACAAGCACTCTGTTGTCTGTAATATTCAGAGCGAGAGATTTTAGCGATTCGTCAGTTGGTAGACGTGATAAGTTACCGTCTTTGATGTCTGTAACTGAACCACAGAGCGGACATGCGGCTGACTCGGGTGCGACTTGGTCTTGTGAAGACAGAAGGTTGGTCAAGCAGGCCTCGCAGAATGTGTGCGAACAGGAGAGGGTCCTTTGGGTCAGTCAGGAGGCACGCACATATCGGACACTGCGGCAGGGTGAGGGTCAAGCTGTCCAGACTCGCCATGATTGTTTGAAACGCAGAATCTGTTCGTAGTAAAGATCAGGGGGCTTCTATGAGAAACTAGTTGACTATAGCGCATATTAATTGTAAAGTAAAATGATTGGTTGAGGATTTGAGACAAAACATGTCAACTATGCGTCGGTCTATAATTTTGAACGTGTGACGAAGAAGACGATAATCATGATTATGGTATGAAACAGATTGCGAAATAAAATAGATGAATGTATTATACTAATTGACTAAATGCACTGTCAGTCGAAATGTCAGGTCCTTATTTAAATAAAGATTCCATCCCTATGAATTAGCAGTGGCAGAGCGTAGTCTTACTGTTTTGGGATAGGGCATGCCACGTATTATTAACACACTATGTATGTTTTTATTTTACTTTTAAATTTGTGCGTGTTCTATTGTTTTGTCCGATAATAAGGGCCCTTGCCTATTCTAACTGGGCTATTTCAGACCAGGGTTTTTTTACTGGGGGGGGGGGGGGGGGGGTCAATTCGACCCCCACCCCTAAGATTTCGAAGACAGATTGTCCGATTCACACGAAATTTGGCTTGGAGGTACATGGATGTATTAGCGACGCGTTCATGTTTCGTTTAAACAATCCAATGTTAAATATGCAAATTATGCGCATATTCATTACCGAAGTACGCTAATTTATGCAGAAATCCTCTTTTCGTCTGTAAATCACTAAATATTGCTCAGAATATGCTAATTTTGTGCATGAATATTCTTTATGACTTAATTAACAGGTTTGCAACATTAACAATTGCAACAGCCAAAATTGTCTCTATGTAATTCTTTGTTTTGGAATTTCTTATGTATTTCTTTGTTTTTTCGACTTATGTTTTTCATTGTTTTTTTCAATGGAATAAATTATTGACCATTATCCAACCATTTTTATCCAAAAATAAATGATTGCAGTGATTAGAATGAAAAATAATGAAGGTTTTGTCTATCTTCGAAAATCAATTTCCATAGGATTTGTACACAAATAAAAAAAATGTAACGATTTTCGGGCCGACGTTCACTTACAAAAGGTCACAGACTTTAGAATGATATACCCGGTCGTCGCAAATTTGGTCTCAAAAGTTGCGCAAGACTTCAGAGAAAAAAGTCATGAAAGGGAAAATTAATATCTGCCGCGGTTCCGGAGAAGTCGCTAAATCATTACAGGGTGGGGGGGGGGGGGGGGGGGTTGAGATAGGGTTAAATAAGCCACTTCTGACCAGCACCCACGCAAAAACGTTGGTTGCTAAGGAAGCAGCATAAGGGTACCCTGATAGCTGACTGACGTCTTTGATTGAATTGAATTGAATTTATGATTAAAAGAAGGCAAAGGAAAATGGGATTCCAACGGGATCCCGTTGGAATCCATTTTCTTGCCTTCTATTTTAATCACAATATATTTCTGGTCAGTTTGTTTATATGTTTGAATGAATTGAATTTATTTCACATTTGCATAACAAACATGATCATATGTACATAAAATACATAAGAACAACATTACATAGAATACAATGAAAATAACATTATGTAAATGTGGGGATTATAAAAAGTTACATATGACCAGGGGCGGATCTAGCTTTTTGCTAAGGGGGGGGGGGGGGGGGGTGGATCTAGCTTTTTTGCTAAGGGGGGGTTTGACCCAATGACGATGCGGATACTGTGTGGGTCTGGACACATGATGGCGTTTTTTCTATGCACATCACATTTTCACTTGGCAGCCCAGAGGGGGGGGGGGGGGGGGGGGGGGGTGGGGGGTTTAAACCCCTTAACCCCCCCCCCCCCCCCCACCCCCCCCCGTAGATCCGCCACTGATGACTTATGAACATAACCCCTGGATATTTAAAAACTGATATAAGAGATACGTAAAAGGAAACAAAAGAAAGAAAACAAAAACAATTATTATTAACACTTTGCACAAAAGTGGGAATCAATCAAAGCTATGAAGCATGAAATGCTAAACTAATTGCTAGGTTTACACCATGTCCACGGCGGCCACGGCAGCCCCGTGTTGCCCAAAAAACGTAGTGCGCCGTGAGATTTTGACAAATTTTTCCTCTGTATTCAAGTTTTGTTAGGTCTTTCAAGTTTTCTCACGGTCTATCACGGTCTACCACGGTATCCGTGACGGGCCGTGGGGGAGGAAGAGCCCCTTCCCCCACTGATGGTGCGTTTACACCATGTTCCTGGCGGCCACGGCAGCCCCGTTTCAGGCCACCGTGGACAAAACGGGATGGACGTGAGACAACGCGGCGGGACGGAATGGTCAAACGTGACAGGGCCGCGATTGCCGTGGATGCCGGGCCAGATTTTTAAACTGTCAACAAAATTGCCACGGCAGTCACGGTGCGGATGAGAAGCCTAGCAGGCCAAAGTAAAACGGGGCGAACGCAACAAAACGTGACAGTACGTAATAGGCCGTAACAAAACTTGGAGGCTGTCCGTAGTAGGACGGGAAAGGACCGTGAGATGTCGGGGGAATGTCTTCCCGTCCTACTAGCGGACAGTTTCCAAGTTTTGTTACGGCCTGTCACGTTTTGTTGCGTTCACCCCGTTTTACTACGGCCTGCTAGGTTGCCGTGGCAAATTTGTTGACAGTTTAAAAAAATCTGGCCCGGCAATACACGGCAGTCACGTTTGCCCATTCCGTCCCCCCGCGTTGTCTCATGTCCATCCCGTTTTGTCCACGGTGGCCTGAAACGGGGCTGCTGTGGCCTCCGGGGACATGGTGTAAACCTAGCATTAAGATAATTCAAAATGTACTCTTTAAATTTGTTTGTTGCATGTTTTATATTTTCGGGATAAAGCTGTTCCACAACAATGGACTATTATGATATTAACGTACGCAAAAGGGAAGATTGACCATAAACAGCACGATAATTTAACTTTCCTCTAGTATCATGAGAATGTTTATTATTTCGATTAAAGATTGAATTAAAATTTGTAGGTAATGAATCAGTGTAGAACAAATACAAACATATACCATCGTTGTAATTATACAATGCATGTACAGGCAATTTTGTTGTTGATGTTGAAAAAGTGGGGCAGTACGTGCTCTAAAAGTGGACTTAGTTTATAATACGTACACAGCGTTCAGTAATATCTAATATTCTAATTACTGAACAATTACTTATTTGAAGACGTCATAACTTGGGTCGTAGCCTAAACTGGTAAACACGATGTACGTACGTCGTATGGACGACATACTACGACGTCATTCTGACGTCTTTAAATGACTAGTGTTTGTCATTTATAATTGTACCATTTGAACGACCTTATTATGACGTCATAGCCACGACGTACGCGGATGCAAGTTTACATCTTGATTTTAATTTAATTTTATTTTATTGTCCACATTCAAAGTTAAAAATACAATGTATAAACAAAGCATACAAAAACAATATATACATATACATAACAACTACTACTGCAAATATACATCTACATAATTGAAACAAGTAATGCATGAAGAAAAAGAAAGAAAAAAAGAAAAACAAAACCTAGGTTGAGAATACAAAAGTAAGGTGTGAAAGTATAAACCGTATTTGAATGTGGGGGATCACCAAAAGCCAAGTAAAGGCTTATCTAGGGCAGTCCCGGTGTCACGCTAAATCCGTACACACAGCGAAATTCGTACGCAGTCGCAAATACGCATGCGCACCTGTGGGAAAATTGCCTGCAAAATTCGTTCCCATTTCATGCCATTTGTAAATAAAGCATGCACAATCCCTCCTTGAGGCTCCTTGCAGCACAAAGTGTTGTCAAAACCCGACGGTGGATTAAGAAAATCCATTCACGCCATTTAAAAATTTGATAAAACATGTGTCAAATTGTTATTTGAATGAAATTGCGGCGTAATAATGGACACGATTTTCGCAAGACACGCACCATATATAGGCATAACTGTCTAAGCGCATGCGCATTTGTGACTGGGTACGGATTTCGCAGGTCACGGATATAGCACCACACCGGCAGTCATCTTATTGATAGCTGACGGACGTCTTTAAGACGTCATAACTTGGTCTTAGCCTAAACTGGTAAACACGACGTACGTACGTCGTATGGACGACATTATTACGACGTCATTCTGACGTCTTTCAAATTATATTTGTGCCATTATAGTTTGTGTCGTACGGACGACGTTATTACGACGTCTTTAGGACGTCTTTCAAAGACTAGTTTTTGCCATTTATAATTTGTGACGTTTGAATACATTATGACGTCATTACGACGACTTATTGTGATGTCCTAACGACGACGTACACGGATGCAAGTTTACGTCGTATGGACGATGTTATTACTGCGACCTTATTATGACGACCCAATAGTGACGACGTAACACATGTATTAAGACGTTATAGATGACGTAAATAAGACGTATTTTTTTACCAGTTTCTGCAATCAGCGTAGGACCATATAGCTGGTAAGACTACAACTGTGATTGTTGGGCTATTATAATAAAGCGCCGAAAAGATATTCCGGACGTTGCTGTTTTGAATTCATTGATGATGAGGGTTTTTTTCGTTTACAAGTTATTTCATCATAAAAATTATTCCATTTTAACCAAAGGCGTTTCCTCTGTAGTTGTTTTTCTTAGTTTATGAAACACTCGATATACATATCTCATAGTTTTTATGATTTAAACAAGCAAACAAAAACATGAAATACATGTGAGTAATACTATATTTCAAAAAACGATTATCACAAATTCACAACAATAATCTATTTCCACGAGTATCGAAGTGATCATGACGATGGATTTGCTATGACATCTGTAATATATCAGAAGACTTACTCAGGATTGTAGAGGTAGAATTGAGGTGTATCAGCGGGTGTGATGACTAGTTTCTCTCGTACCCTCTGCAGTTGATTGTAGCATCTATTATCAGACATACTTTAATACTGTTACAAAACTACCGAATAATTGAAGCAAGATCGTGTTTAGTTCATTATTGGTACACTTGTAATTCACTGTGCCCAATGAGGTACTAGCCCTCTCGAAACAGTAGCATACTCGTAGGTCATGGTTGTGTGCCGATGGGCGGATTCACATCACGTGATTAGATTACACACGAGACGCGTCAACGTCGACAAAATGCATAGCGTCCTGAAATGTGCATAATTTTGTTTTTATCATAACAAATATCGCGCATTAAAGGGATCTGGTAGCTTTGTTGACATGTGCAAAAAGTGATAAATAGTTTATAAAAATGTGTATTCATATGATATGATATGTTCACTAAGTAATGTGGGAAAATATCACGTTAAATGAATGTAATATGGCCGAGAAATGAGCGAAAGTGCGAAGTGATATTCACTAACTCATTGAACTGACTTTGTATACAGGTATAACTCTCCAGTAGATACTTAAAATCCGAACTCTTCAACCGTACATTTTCTTTTTAACGAAAGGGCGGAACACCCCGTTCTACGGATGTATTGATAATACGAATACAACAAGGTATGAGAGATCATATAGAGCTCTAAGTAAGTTTTCTGGATTTGGACAATGTTACTAGATCTCTTTTTACAATATCAAGTCAATGTAGTTATAATTTAGGTGGGTACAGTAACGCGAGGGAGATGATCATTTTGTTTGTTTGTTTTTATTTCCGAATCAAAGTAAAAATACAACAATAGTCATAACATTAATCATAAAACAATATACAAAGATGTTAACAAAAGTAATATTACAGAGTCAGAAAATAATAAATAGTATTGTATGTTGCATATTATATAAAATTGTTATCGAAAGGTATAGCCCGTTATTATTACAATTATAGAGTTAAAAATCACCCATTCTGTTTTCAATTACATTACCCTACCCCCTACCCCCCCCCCCCCCCACCCTTAACTTACTCTGAGACCCCCATCCCATACTCCCAACCCAACCTCCCGAGCCCCATTTATTACTTGCGGGTCATACAAATTCTGCATAATTACATAATTGCACATATACACATATACATAATTGCACATACAAATATAAATATATCTCCTAAGCTAACATAATTATGTAATCGTTTTAATTTCTATATTTAATGAAATTAATGAATTCAAATTACGGGTATTCGCAGGTAAGTCATGAAACGTGGACTTCTGCATGAAAGTGGTTAATGTGGTAATAGCAATAAAGGGTCGTTGCAATGCTACGGCCAATCCCATCACAAATCTTGTTTGTCCCGAAGGTGTGCCCACCAAGATATTATAGTGACAGGAAAAATGGCACAGGAAATCGACAAATCTTGACTTAATGGGATGAACATCATATTTATCGAGCATCCTTCGATGAGGAAGTCCTTATTTCTTTGCGAACGTGTACATAATATTTCGACTCTATACCGGGCGTATCAATGTTCATGTCGATGGATGCCCCATGGTCTCATCTATCAAGTGCCACTAACAAAACAAATTTTCGTTCACGCTTGGGCGAACACTGACAGTTTTTGTACAGAGTGTCAAATATGGCTTGCGCCAAATTGATAGAAGAGGGACAATTAAACCAGCAGACTCCCATTCAAACAAATTGCTCTTTGCCATGAATTTAAGAATATTTTATGATTGTGTAATAATTTTGTGTCAATGTTCTATCATAATTTAACTGATTTCATTGTTTTATATGCATGGGTGAGAATCAATAATGGGTAATTACTTAAATTCATGGCAAAGAGCAATTTGTTTGAATGGGAGTACTTATTCGGTCTGCTGGTTTAATTGTCCCTCTTCTTTCAAATTGGCGCAAGTCATTTTTGACACTCTGTACAAAAACAGTTAGTGTTTGCCCAAGCGTGAACGAAAATTTGTTTTGTTAGTGGCACTTGATAGATGAGACCATTGGGCATCTATCGACATGAAAAAATCTTCTAAATATATAAAAATGTAATTTTGAAAAAATGTTCAAAAGTGTAACGCTTTTTTTGATACGCTCTGTAGAGACCTTACATTAAACAAAAAATGTTTATTATAACCATAACATCATACTTCGGGTATGAGCATACCCGAGTATGTTAAAGCAAACGATTAATACTTTTCCCGTATGTTCCATTTTCTCGGTTGCCAGATTTGTATATTACATGTATTTATATCTTAGACTTGAACAAACAAGCGTCCCAAATACGTTATCCTAACTATGTCAACATATCATTTACATAAAAAGGCACTGCGTGTATACCATTAGATACATGATTGTATATCATGAAATGGACGATGTGCCAAATTATGTTAATTCGTATCTCATACCATTTATATGTGATTTGCCGCTCTTTCTGATGTATTTGTCAAACAAAACTAGTTAATACCAGAGGAATACATTTTCAATCATACAAAACAACATAGAAAAACATGAATTGTATTGGGAAATGCAATGTATTATTCCACATACAGGACAGTTTTTCAAATCTATAGATTTTTTTGTTTCCGCCTCGGGTTTGTCTTTCATAGCGGGCATTATTGTTTTGATATTACTAACGTAGCGTGTATTCTACAACATGTGGATTTGCAGTGCGTTACCGTGGCTGAGATCGAGTGTTGTGTAACTGGGGGGAGGGGGGGGGGGGGGAGTGTCCGTCGCCAAAAATTGACGAGACCAAGACCAAGACTACTGTACAATAAAAAGTGGAAAAGTGGACTCGAGACCGATAAAAAGTGGACCTTTCTGAA
This sequence comes from Echinarachnius parma, assembly GCA_037951105.1. Taxonomy (NCBI): domain Eukaryota; kingdom Metazoa; phylum Echinodermata; class Echinoidea; order Clypeasteroida; family Echinarachniidae; genus Echinarachnius; species Echinarachnius parma. Next base: position 9,563 of record JBAMJV010012836.1, read on the forward strand.
TTGGAGGAGGGGGGGGGGGGGGGGGGGGGGAGGGGGTACGCACCCAACGCACACATTTGGCTATGGGTATGTTAACTATAACGCGTTGTATCACTTGACTGAATATTTGCTGGACAGAATTATTTGAACATTCGCCATGTTTTGGATGTTTTTATTGGAGGTCACAATGCACAATCGTCTATACTGGATATTTGTGTATATCTCGATTAATTGTATATTTTTAGAAGTTAATAAATAAAACTACCTCCATCAGAAAACAACAACAATGTGGGTTAGAAGTTGACCCCGTTGCCATTGCCACGTTAACCTTATAACGAAAAACATTTCTTTATTTTTCAAACAATTTAATTTTTTCTTTTTGTAAACAAGTGATATTTTTGCTGGTCAATTGTCATACAAATAATTAAGTTGTGTTAAATTTCACAACGAATCTTTTTGTAATTCTTTGTTTTTGAAGAAAAACACGTGAAAACAATTAAACTAATACGAAATATACAAATTATTAATTTCACATTTGTATTACATTATATCAAAAATCATCCTCACAATAAAAAAGAAGTTAGAAGTTAATAAATAAAACTACCTCCATCAGAAAACAACAACAATGTGGGTTAGAAGTTGACCCCGTTGCCATTGCCACGTTAACCTTATAACGAAAAACATTTCTTTATTTTTCAAACAATTTAATTTTTTCTTTTTGTAAACAAGTGATATTTTTGCTGGTCAATTGTCATACAAATAATTAAGTTGTGTTAAATTTCACAACGAATCTTTTTGTAATTCTTTGTTTTTGAAGAAAAACACGTGAAAACAATTAAACTAATACGAAATATACAAATTATTAATTTCACATTTGTATTACATTATATCAAAAATCATCCTCACAATAAAAAAGAAATCACTAAGTCACAGGCTCTCCGGTATAACGTAACTGCAATTCTACAACATGTGGATTTGCAGTGCGTTACCGTGGCTGAGATCGAGTGTTGTGTAACTGGGGGGAGGGGGGTGGGGGGGGGAGTGTCCGTCGCCAAAAATTGACGAGACCAAGACCAAGACTACTGTCCAATAAAAAGTGGAAAAGTGGACTCGAGACCGATAAAAAGTGGACCTTTCTGAATTGGAGGTGGGGGGGGGGGGGGGGGTACGCACCCAACGCACACCTTTGGCTATGGGCATGTTAACTATAACGCGTTGTATCACTTGACTGAATATTTGCTGGACAGAATTATTTGAACATTCGCCACAGATATCACTCATATTTTCTCCTCGTAAATTAATAAAATTATAAGTGTATAGCGCTTTATAGACACATTACCAAACTAAAACTCGCCATTGATTTTAACAGTTTTCCGCACGACCGTATAATATGCCCATAGACATGAACTTGGAGTTTGCACTCCAGATTAGGTGACTGTGATTCTCGTGTTTGCCAGTGATAATCTCTTTATTTGTCGGCCAATAAATTAAAGAAGATAAGGCCGGGGGCGTACTAATTTTTATGATTTATATTCTACTAGTCATATCTTCGCATATTCGCCGACATTTCTGGAATTGGAGAAGTTCCCATGGAACTATTAATGCTCAAATAGTCCACAGATATACCGAACACTAACCCAAGTATAATTAAATCGGCTTTTATAAAGAAAGTGCGCGGGATTACGCGAAGTAATACAGATTTGTATTAATTGAATTCAAACATAAAGAAAACCGAAAATAATTATTTTAAATGAATGAGAATGAGCAAAGACAAAAATAACTACCGCGTTACATCACTTGATTCTCTGTTCACACATTGTTTCATTAGGAATATTTGATGAAGATAACTATTCAAGCATTCGCCACAGATATAACTGATTTTCTTATCATAGATTTATAAGCGTCCTAAACTATAATTTTGTATAGTAAGACCTTATGCACACATTGCAAAACTAAAGTTCGCCTTTGATTTTGATCTGCTTTCCCATGTACATTATGACCATAAACAAGGTAGAGCACTTAGAGTTTGCACTCCAGATTGGGTGACTGTGTGTTTGCCAGTGATAATATCTTTATGGGAAAGAAAGAAGATAAGGCAATGAGACGTATCTATTTTTATTATCAATATTCTACTAGTCATATTTCCGAATATGATAATCTCTTTATTTGTAGGCCAAGAAATCAAAGAAGATAAGGCAAGGGGCGTTATCATTTTATGATTAATATTCTACTAGTCATATTTTCGAATATTCGCCAACATTTAAGGGGTAGTAGTACAAATCTCTTTTAGAAGGAACTTTTAAAAAACAAAATGCTATGAGGAAAGGAAAAACTAAGTGTGGAAATTGAAATAAATACAAACAAATTCTGGTGTATAGCGCTCTATTATGTTTTAACGACTATATAAGTAAATCAATGTAGAACGTAATCTTTATGATATAATGTCATGTGCATTCCAATAACAGTTATTGGAATGTAAGTCATATAAAATAATACAAATTACGTTCTTCCATTGTTATTTTGTTTTACTTCAATTTGTAGCATCATTGTATCGTTTATTGATGATTTATAAAATATAAAAAATACTATCTTGAATTTGCTGCTACTCATGTTTTGGATGTTTTTATTGGAGGTCACAATGCACAATCGTCTATACTGGATATTTGTGTATATCTCGATTAATTGTATATTTTTAGAAGTTAATAAATAAAACTACCTCCATCAGAAAACAACAACAATGTGGGTTAGAAGTTGACCCCGTTGCCATTGCCACGTTAACCTTATAACGAAAAACATTTCTTTATTTTTCAAACAATTTAATTTTTTCTTTTTGTAAACAAGTGATATTTTTGCTGGTCAATTGTCATACAAATAATTAAGTTGTGTTAAATTTCACAACGAATCTTTTTGTAATTCTTTGTTTTTGAAGAAAAACACGTGAAAACAATTAAACTAATACGAAATATACAAATTATTAATTTCACATTTGTATTACATTATATCAAAAATCATCCTCACAATAAAAAAGAAATCACTAAGTCACAGGCTCTCCGGTATAACGTAACTGCAATTCTACAACATGTGGATTTGCAGTGCGTTACCGTGGCTGAGATCGAGTGTTGTGTTACTGGGGGGAGGGGGGGGGGGGGGGGGGGAGTGTCCGTCGCCAAAAATTGACGAGACCAAGACCAAGACTACTGTCCAATAAAAAGTGGAAAAGTGGACTCGAGACCGATAAAAAGTGGACCTTTCTGAATTGGAGGTGGGGGGGGGGGGGGGGGGGGGGGTACGCACCCAACGCACACCTTTGGCTATGGGCATATTAACTATAACGCGTTGTATCACTTGACTGAATATTTGCTGGACAGAATTATTTGAACATTCGCCACAGATATCACTCATATTTTCTCCTCGTAAATTAATAAAATTATAAGTGTATAGCGCTTTATAGACACATTACCAAACTAAAACTCGCCATTGATTTTAACAGTTTTCCGCACGACCGTATAATATGCCCATAGACATGAACTTGGAGTTTGCACTCCAGATTAGGTGACTGTGATTCTCGTGTTTGCCAGTGATAATCTCTTTATTTGTCGGCCAATAAATTAAAGAAGATAAGGCCGGGGGCGTACTAATTTTTATGATTTATATTCTACTAGTCATATCTTCGCATATTCGCCGACATTTCTGGAATTGGAGAAGTTCCCATGGAACTATTAATGCTCAAATAGTCCACAGATATACCGAACACTAACCCAAGTATAATTAAATCGGCTTTTATAAAGAAAGTGCGCGGGATTACGCGAAGTAATACAGATTTGTATTAATTGAATTCAAACATAAAGAAAACCGAAAATAATTATTTTAAATGAATGAGAATGAGCAAAGACAAAAATAACTACCGCGTTACATCACTTGATTCTCTGTTCACAAATTGTTTCATTAGGAATATTTGATGAAGATAACTATTCAAGCATTCGCCACAGATATAACTGATTTTCTTATCATAGATTTATAAGCGTCCTAAACTATAATTTTGTATAGTAAGACCTTATGCACACATTGCAAAACTAAAGTTCGCCTTTGATTTTGATCTGCTTTCCCATGTACATTATGACCATAAACAAGGTAGAGCACTTAGAGTTTGCACTCCAGATTGGGTGACTGTGTGTTTGCCAGTGATAATATCTTTATGGGAAAGAAAGAAGATAAGGCAATGAGACGTATCTATTTTTATTATCAATATTCTACTAGTCATATTTCCGAATATGATAATCTCTTTATTTGTAGGCCAAGAAATCAAAGAAGATAAGGCAAGGGGCGTTATCATTTTATGATTAATATTCTACTAGTCATATTTTCGAATATTCGCCAACATTTAAGGGGTAGTAGTACAAATCTCTTTTAGAAGGAACTTTTAAAAAACAAAATGCTATGAGGAAAGGAAAAAATAAGTGTGGAAATTGAAATAAATACAAACAAATTCTGGTGTATAGCGCTCTATTATGTTTTAACGACTATATAAGTAAATCAATGTAGAACGTAATCTTTATGATTTAATGTCATGTGCATTCCAATAACAGTTATTGGAATGTAAGTGATATAAAATAATACAAATTACGTTCTTCCATTGTTATTTTGTTTTACTTCAATTTGTAGCATCATTGTATCGTTTATTAATGATTTATAAAATATAAAAAATACTATCTTGAATTTGCTGCTACTCATGTTTTGGATGTTTTTATTGGAGGTCACAATGCACAATCGTCTATACTGGATATTTGTGTATATCTCGATTAATTGTATATTTTTAGAAGTTAATAAATAAAACTACCTCCATCAGAAAACAACAACAATGTGGGTTAGAAGTTGACCCCGTTGCCATTGCCACGTTAACCAAATAACGAAAAACATTTCTTTATTTTTCAAACAATTTAATTTTCTTTTTGTAAACAAGTGATATTTTTGCTGGTCAATTGTCATACAAATAATTAAGTTGTGTTAAATTTCACAACGAATCTTTTTGTAATTCTTTGTTTTTGAAGAAAAACACGTGAAAACAATTAAACTAATACGAAATATACAAATTATTAATTTCACATTTGTATTACATTATATCAAAAATCATCCTCACAATAAAAAAGAAATCACTAAGTCACAGGCTCTCCGGTATAACGTAACTGAGAAAAAGTATTGTATAAACATAAAAACATTACCATAAAAGTTATGGTGGAATTACAAAGTGGGGAATTTGACATAATTTGTGTGTATTTCATTGAAACATGCTGTTATCAAATGACATTGAGTATTGTTGAAATTTCTCAGAAAGAATCTCTGCTTAGGGACTGAATTGTAAGGGATAATACCTTTTTGGTTTACAGGGTACACAAAATAATGTAATTAGTGAGAAAATGAAAACACTTGGTGTGATATTTGAAAGAGATCATAATTTTAAAGACAAATAAACTTTGTTTAGTCAATCTGTTCAGAAACAGCTGACATGTCCATTAAAATGATGGTACAGTTCTGCAACGGACTAAGGTCCCGGCCCTCCCTTCTTCACCTTTCTCTTCTTGATATGCAGTGGCCTAGCGTGACCGGACTGATTGGTGCCCCGGTAATGATTGGAGGGGGGAGGGGGGGGGGGGGGGGGGGACGCTAGATATGTACTTCTTTAAACGATTTTACCTTCATATTTTGTGGGGGAAAATGTCAAATTATTTGTTGTAGTATAATACTCGACTGGCACTGGAACGCCTCTGTGATTGGGGAGGGGGGGGGGGGGGGGGGGGCTACATTTCCTGGGGTAACCCGAATGTCTGCAAGGGAATTTGGGGGAGGCATAAGCCCTTTTAGTATATACTAACTTGAAGTGTTACTTAGAAACAACCGCCTCTGACCTTAATATCCGGTGCCTTTAGTTTGTTTGTGTGCACTTCCTGTGCAAGTTTCCCGTGCCTGATCAGAGTCATTGTTACTGTCATTCGTGCGCATATCATGCTGTAAAGTTTACGTGATATCAGGAAAGTTGTATTGGTTTTTCAATACACTGGATACAGTATGTTCAAACTGGCAATGAGTTATAGCTTAGCACTACTTTACTCCTGCGCTAAACCAGTACGCTCCTCAGTGTATTTTTTATTTTTGTTTAAGGCAGATTTATTTTTGCATTTATTAACAAAATCAGAATAAAATATACAAAGAACATTTTTACATACATAATAATAAAATAATAAAATGGGAATTGTTATATTATCATATAAATTAATGTGACAATAATTTATGTATATTATTACAACAAATAAACAAATGCAGCAGACCAACCATCATGAGCAGGGAGCTTGAGTGGATGGTGGCCTGGGAGGGGGGGGGGGGGGGGGGGGGGAGCTACATGGTGCCAAAAAGGTGTTGTATTACAATTACTAACTCGTCAATTAAATGAGTAATCTAATTTATAAAAACAAATATAAATACAAATAAAATAAAATAAATTTAAATTAAAATAAATTAAAATAAATTAAAATAAATTAAATACATTATTGATTTCTTAACAAGCCCATTCTTTCCTGTATAAGTAAGCAAGCATGATATGACTTTGCGTTTATTTAATTTCATAAATTTGTGCATTTTTAACCGCTTATCTTGTCAAACTGGTGCAAAATATATGAATTTAAATTAAATACACACATACAAATACACACAAGCACTCACGCGCACACATATAAACACACAAACGCACACACACACACACACACTCACACGCACACACACACACACACACACACACACACACATGTGCGCACACGCACACATACAAAAACACACATCCACCCATACGAACCTACGATTTATCTTTCTTCGTCTTTACATTCTATCTCTTTCCCCAATCATGCAAAAGGGGTGTAAATAAGATAATAAAAGTGTATTTTATGCCACACTGTCCAACAATAGCATACTTTCACGAATGAACATCGTTCTTTTTTTCAGGTGTTCAAGTAGGTTAAAGCAAAATAACGGTATTGGGAAAGTTACCGAAAACATCTTGGCCAAACTATTTAATCAATATTTCTGAAATATAAAAAAGGGCTTGTGTGGTAAAATCTGAACCTTAGTTTCATTAAATGCAGAAATATCAGAGGAAATTCAATGCACCCCAGTACGATATGGCAAAAACACACTTGTACGCGCCGCTAGCGCTGGGCTGGAGATATCGATAAGCACGCATAGCCTGAACACGAGCGCTAGCAAAATCTTTTGCACGCAGCGTATCGCTGTTGAATTGACCTGTGTCACTGATCGTTTTATTACGACCCTTTTGAGTTTTAAGTCAATTACAAAGCAGTTTTGTCCAATGTACATTAACATCTAATTTATGATAATTATAATTCTTTCACGTGGTTGAGAATGAAAGTACATTTTCAATTTTGTTTGTGTAGGGCGTTTCCCAATACTGTTATTTGGCTTAAGACCCGGTCACATATCATCGGATAGCGTAAACGGATGCCCGACAAAGAGAAAATTTGCGAAACCAAATCAAGCGGCGGTGAAAGTCGTCTCCGTTGCTTCATGCACACAACATTCGGCCAGATAGAAAAAAACGTACATCGTCTGACAAAGAACGGACAAGAAACGCATACGAACGGAGACGAACGGATTAAAATTGTTACTCTCTTTCGGGCGTCCGTTAACGCTATCAGGTGATGTGTGACCGTGGCCTTAGTTGTTGTTGCGTTTGAATAGACTCAATAATCGCCGTTTTGAAACGCGTACAAGCCTGAGGCTGTACAGTTTTGTAGTTTTGATTATATAGTTTTCTTATCATTGTACTTGTTTATCATATTTGTATTACTTTGTATCACGGCCTCTCTGAAAAACAGCCTATTTGCCTGATCTAGGGTTTTGTTTTTATACCGCGTTTAAATTTTAAAATTCTGATTCTGATTCTGATTATTAGCTTAAACAGTGTATTCAAATGCATCCAATTGCTGAAAAACGCTGCCGAGGTGAATACAAAAAAAAAACATAAATGAAATCTGCCTTTGTGTTTCAAATTAGATAATTGCTTCTTCATATTATATGATAGCACACTCAAATTCAACATTTCAAGTTTAACATGCACACGTCATGTACATAATGAGAAATGACAAACGAGTAGAGCTGAGTTGTTAATTATCATATACGCACATTTTGTTGTTCAGTTCACGCGGTATGCTCCGTGTTGTTGTTCATGTTGGCGTTCATTCAAAATGAATATTTACACCATAATACTTATTTTTTAATTTGTGTGTATAATCAATCATTTTGATGGAGTTCATTATATAGATTATGGCCTGATGTGTATAGCACTTGATTATAATTGTTTAGAAACATTAGAATAGAGAACGACAAATGTATTCACATCTATAAACCTCTATAACATAATAATTGGCGGCCATTATGGCCGCCACGGCCTTCCTAGGCAAAAGTTTACAGGGCTCAATATCCAGATTAGCTTTAAAAATATTTATCTACAAATGTCATGCTTTTAGACAAAAGTGAACAATTGTTCAGCTATGCCGCTGGACTATTAACGCTATCCAGTGATTTGTGACAAGGGCTGTAGTTACTGTTGCGTTTGAATAGCCTCGTCTAGCCTATAATCGCCGTTTTGAAACGCGTTTCAGCCTGAGGCGCGAAATGTTTATCGACAGAAAAAAACACCTAACCCAATCTCGAGTGAATATATATTTCACGAAAAACTATTTACTATGCTTACATATTGCGATACAACTACCGTTTCTACACCAGTAACGGATCACCTACCCAAATTGATGCATGAAGACGTTTGTGACTATCTAATTGTTTTAATTTTCATAACTGGAAGAGGAATGTGCATCTAATATCAACTTTATCATCTCCTTTTTAAAAGTGATCAACCTCAGTTAATCATCGCGCAAAAGTGAGAAATTAGCCTTCAAAATAGTGTCATCTAGTGACAAAATGTACAGATTTCAGATTGTCAAGAAAAAAACTGGGGAAAAAATTAAAATATTTTTTGAAATAAGATGTTTAAAAAACAAAAATATGCCAACGGATCTAGAATTAATATATTATTAACACAGAAAGATGTTCTGGTATACACCCCACAGCATTTTCCGGGTGTTTGGGGGGAAGGCTTATAGTAAAAAAGGGCAAATTTTAATGTATAATTACAGCAGAAATTATCTACACCAGTAACGGATCACCCATTTTCAAATCCTTATAAAAACAAAACAAAAGATCAGAATAAATTTTGTTTTGCTGTAACAATGTATTTCACTAGAATCTGTGATATTTCTAACTTGAAAATCGAAAATTATTTGGATATTTTGGCAAAATCAGGTTTTTGTGTGATTTTTGCTAACATTTCATAAGGATCATGTGTGACAGAATTCAACTCGTCATAACTAAATAAGGAAGCGCGTTTAAGAAGTAACATTTTTCCTGGATATTAATTGCTAATTTGCTATACCTTTGATGAAAAAATTAAGATAATTGGTCAATTATTTTTAAAATAAAGCCAGGTGATCCGTTACTGGTGTAGTGGTGATCCGTTACTGGTGTAGCGTAAGGGGTCCGTAAAACGCGCAGTGATTTGCTTATTAGTGACGGAATGAGTTTGAACTGACAATATTCGTAATCCGCACCATTTTAGCTTTCCAACGATGTATGATAGTCCATACAAAATATTTTGTCTTAGCAAGAAATTGTATCCACCAAAAAGTAATCCGTTACTGGAGTAGCTACGGTATCTACATTTGCAAATATGTTTTTAATATCTTAGTGTCTCGTTAACGCATGGGCGTAGGGGAACATTGTCTCGTTAACGCATGGGCGTAGGGGAACATTTTTCCCGGGGGGCCGAGGTCTTTGTTCAAAATTCCATCTTCCCCATTTTCACCTGACCAAAAAGAAAAGGGTTATCACCATTTACCCTTCAGAAAATTGTGATTTTGCCCGAATATGATAAGAGTTTGAGTTTGCCAGAATATGACATGCTTTTGCCCGAATGTTTGATGTGTTTTGCCCGAATATATGGCCGTTTTCAAAACTCCAGGGATATTTTACAAAGATTTTAAGTCTCACTCTAAGTTGAACCTAAGAATTATGAAAACTCGTTAGTTTCTTTAAACAATGGTTGACAGGGTTCGTTTAAGCATAATAAATAATAATTGATCTTCCATGTATTTCAAATATGTAAAAGCAATGGCGAATTCCATTCCCTAACATTTTGAAGTAATTATATATCTAGAACAGAAAGTTGCAAAAAGATTGGACTTTTTCTTCAGAATTCAAATTTTAGATGCATGTTTTCTTTTTAATATCACATATAGAGTAGAGACAATAGATCAGTCTGGTAATGTATTCAAATGTTCTGTACAGGATTCAAACGGACAACCCTTGTATTCCAGCTTGAACAATGGACTGCAATGCACTCTTCAAGCATTAAATGTTTGGTTGTCAATTCCATTTTTCAAAACGAGGGCTGCATTACAATTTGAATACATTACGAACTCCACTTCTAGTCGTATCTTAACCACTATAATGTTTTCTTTCTTATGTCTTGTGCATGATGCTTGGTTTGGGCAGGATGGTAAATAACTCAGGTATGTGGTTCATCAAACAAATAGAGAAAAAAAACAAGAAGAAGCTTGTGCAAGCGTAACCATTTAACCCTTTCATTCAATTATCTTTCCATGGAAACTCTATCTATATACGTATTTATTCTTCATTGGTCGTTTCATAGTGTGGTACTAAATGTCAGTAAATAATGTTCATGCTACATGATTTGTTTGGGTATCATAGCATTACGATTACATGTAGGACTGATCGTCTAATTACTGAATGCATTGTACAATCAATCAATATGGCATATTGATACATATTTATGTTATCGTATAGGACCCTGACCTGTTCTTGCAAGTGAATTTTCAAAAAAGTTGAGAAATACTTGCGGAAAGGATAATTTAATTGGCCAAATAATATTTTAAATTTATAATATATATATACTTATTTTTTCCACTTTAATTAATTTTGCTTGACCTATTTAGGCATATAGAGTTGCTTTCAATTGCAAGTTGCAAATCAAATGCCACATTTTGCTTATAAATGGGTCAATATGTAGCACCCTGATTTTACCCTTCTTCCGAACTCATGAAGCCTTGCTTTTACCATGTCATTTATTCACTGGGGCATGTTGCATACAACTTTGATTTGAAATCAATTTATTGAAACATTGTGATTAAACACAGCTTTCCACTGCATAAAGAGAGTTGCTTTTAATCACAAGATGCAAATCAGATGCAACATTTTGCTTTTAAATGGGTCAATATGTAGCACCCTGATTTTACCCCTCTTCCGAACTCATTAAGCCTTGCTTTTACCATGTCATCTATTATGTTGGGTCTGTTGTGCATTAAACTTTGAGTTGTGATCAATTGAAACATCGCGATTAAACATATTTTTCCATTGCATAAATAGAGTTCCGTTCTAATTGCAAGTTGCAAATCAAATGCCACTTATTGATTTGATAATCAGGTCAATATTGCTTTAATATTGCTTTAATAATCAGGTCAATATGTAGCACCCTGATTTTACCCCTCTTCTGAACTCATGATGCCTTGCTTTTACCCTGTTATTCATTCACTGGGGCATGTTGCATACAACTTTGATTTGAAATCAATTTATTGGAACATTGTGATTAAACACAGCTTTCCACTGCATAAAGAGAGTTGCATTTAATCACAAGTTGCAAATCAGACGCAACTTTTTGCTTTAATCAGGTCAATATGTAGCACTCTGATTTTACCCCTCTTCTGAACTCATGATGCCTTCCTTTTACCATGTCATTCAGTGGCCTGAGCCCACATTGTGTATTTGTTTAGGGTACCTATGGGAAATAAATCATTATAGGCCCACCCTTTCAATTCATCTTCCAGCTCACATTTCATGAGTTTGTAGAATTTTATGAAACTCAAGAATAATCAAATTATTAGATGCTGCAGACAATAACACCCTTTGCTCTATTTCAGCCACCGATTCTAAAGGACACATCTTGATTTTAAATATATTAATATAATTTGATTTTTACAAAAATGGTAAAAAAGAAAGAAGTACAAAGAATGTGACCAGCCCCGAGTGTGACCGACCCCCCCCCCCCCCCAAAAAAAAAAAAATAAATAAATACAAACAAAAATACAAAATAAAATAAAATAATGCTACCTTCAATATGTCACAATGATCCCCTTTACCCATGCCATCTACTGCTTGTTCTTGCTGGACATCCCCCAACTAGACCGTTTCATAATCTTACCCATTTATTGTTTTTGGTCCAATTATTGTAACTGCAATTTACTATGTCATCACCAATCGGCATAGAGCATTATTATAGCTATTGGACGCTTACAGCTATTGGAATTGCTTTTTGAAACAGGGCCCATGACCTTGTTTCATAACAGATTAACAAACTATTTACGAACAAAAGTAACAAAAGTACAGTGTACTTAATTATGTTTTATATACTGTGTTTAATGGTCATGTGTTATTGTATGATGTTTGATAATGTAACTCTTTATGTATAGCACATAAGCACTATTTGTATGCACATACTTTAGGTGTAAAGCACTATTTGTATGCACATACTGTAGGTGTAACTTATTTGTGATAATGTGACTTCCCATTATATAACATTCAATCCTCCAACCTACCCTCTAACTACTATGACATAACGATGGTGTGTGAATACATTTTATGTGATGTTTCGTTCTGTAACATATGTGGTTTATTCAAAGTCTGAAAAAGACATTTATACAATATTTTGCTATTTGAGCTGTTCCCTATTACTCATTGGAACATGTACAGTGTTTGTTTTGTTTTCGGTATTTAGAATGTTGATGTTGAACCATCTTATCTCTTGTTCATGTACATGTAGATATACAAATTTGTTTTATCATTTGTTAATTGTACTTTTTGTAATCCTTTCTACTTATCCTTTCCTTGTTTTCAATTCTATAAAATTGTATGCCATTGCATGATTGCAATGCTAACATTATGTTTATCATTAAATGATTCTTTATGTTTGCTATCAGTATAAGTCCAATATTTCTTATCAGTATAAGTCATCTGCTAAATTATAATCATTCTTTCTTCAATTCTCTCCAGGAGGATGGCGAGTTTTCTGACCTTGTCTGAGATCATCTGGCATAGCAACAGAGTCATCTGGCAAACAAAAGAACAGGAGCTGCAATGTATTGCAGGCAAAATCAAAACAAACAATGCTGCTGCGCCCTGGACCAACGAATGCCATCGATGTGTAACCCCCTAGATGTGAGTCCAGCATCAAGGGATCATTGTCTAGCATAGCATCAAACTTATCTGGCAACACACAGAAGAGCTACTGTCGAAGAAGAACAACAATTATATAATATTCTTTATCCTGTAGTGACTCTTTTAATTTAGATTCATGCCATTGATATGCGAACCCCTCCAGCTCCAGCGTCAAGAGATATACCAAACTGTTACTGTCTTCTTAGCATAAAAGTCATCTGGTAACACATGGAAGAGCTACTGTCAGAAAAGAGCAACACTTCTACAACATTTTATAAGCTGGAGTGACTCTTTTAATTTAGATTCATGCACTGATATGCGAAGCCCTCCAGCTCCAGCCTCACTACCATCATTTGCAAAAGTTTAAGACCACCTGGGAATTTGTGGGTATTTCAATAATTTGGACTGCATTTTTTTGTCTTATTGAATGATTACATAACATGTTTACTACAGTGGTCAGTAGCAAAAGAGTAATGGTCAGCGAAAAAATTAATATTTTTATTTCGGGGGCTCCATTTTCGGGGGCTCCATTTTCGGGGGCTACAAATTTCAGGCTCTTTTTCGAATTTCAGGGGCTATTAATAAGCTATAATGCTGTAAGTGATCATTTTTTAAGCATTTGATTACAATCCAAACAGAAAATTCCCACAAAAAATCTTGAAAATCCCCCCCAAAAAAAAAAAAATTGGGGGGGCGAATTTTTTTTTTCGGGGGCGAATTTCGGCATTTCGGGGGCGAATTCGCCCGCCGCCCCCATGTATTTTTTTGTTGCTGGTAATGGTATAAGCCCAGCAGTTCAAGTGTGATACAAAGGTTATGCGTTAAAATTAAAATTATGTCTGAAAAATAAATATGTTTAACTTTGTTGTGTTTTTTTAGTTATTGCATTTTGGAAGGGTGGTCTTAAACTTTTGCAAATGATGGTAGATAAACTAAACGGTGGCTGTCTTCATAGCATACAAGTCATCTGGTAACCTATATAACAAAAGCTATCGTAGGAAAAGACTAAGAGCTATGTTTGTTTGACATTTGCATTGGTCATCAGGAACAATCCTTCTTTTACCATTGAATACCATTGATATGTATCCCCATGGAAGTGGCTTCAGCATCAAGAAGTCATCTACTTTAGCAACAAATTTGTCTGGCTACAGACAGAACACAAGCCACTGTAAGAAGAGGGCAAGACTTCTTTAACATTCTACATCCTGCTCCTGATCAATTATGTCAGTTGATATTTTTTGCTGGTAAGAATTTCTTAAATGTATGTCTAGGTCTAGCATTCTATGAATATGAATTTTCATGACATTTTATTTGATATCAAGAACAAAATTTGTGTCGAAATTCCAATTGTGCTTGTTTTGGTGAAGCAATAATTCATATTATTCATTGTATATTTTGTATTATGAATTATTATGAATGGTGATTGAACTATTATGATGATTGTAATTGACAAAGCCAGTTCTGAAATTAATTGTTTCTTTTTGTGACAAATCGTTTTGGGGTCCTTGTACAAATAACGCTCATGTGTATGATATATGCATCCCTATGTACCACCATTTCAACCAACACTATGTATTTATCTAAATTTCTATTATATTTTTGTATTTTAGTCATGTATATAGAAAGGGCATAAGGGTCTTTGCATCAAATAGTTTTATTTATGGCGTTGTTAGATACAGAAACATATTCCAACTTCTTATGTTTAAAGTCGGATGTTTGAGGTGTCTAAATGATAAAAAAGGGTTTGAAGTAACATTGCATTATTTAAAGAGGTTTAAAGCCATATATATTACCTCATTTGTTGTCCTGAACTAGTCTAGCACAACAGACTCGCTTAATTTATTCATCAAAATGCGCTGGTTTATGAGGACCCGATGGTTGAGCACCGGTCTAGCAATCCGGAGGTCTCGGGTTCGATTTTCGGGCGAAGCCTATTTTCTTTTGCTCATACCATTTATTTAGAATATTTCTGGTCAGTTTCCTTTATGTTTGACTTTCATTCATTTATCTCAAGAAGTACCATCTCAACATTTGGAGAGGTGGTTAATAATAATTATCTTTCTCATTCACTCTGGAAAGAAATTGTACATTGATCGCTTGTAATAATGAAGCTACTTTTCCCTACAATTTTTTGTTTTGTTTGTTCAGGTAGGATTATTATGTAGGATGGAGCAGTGAAATGTTTCCGCTTACTTGGGTACTCCTTTTAAAGGTTACCATCACCCCAAAATAATATTTTTATACATGAAAGGTAACACCTTGAGTTCATAAAATTATGTTTCCAGACAAAAATATATAATTGGAAAACGCATCACCATTCTAAAGCATGCGTTCATGGGTCTGAATTACGAAGACTAATTTGTCCAGAGGCCAGAGCGAACGAATCGTCCGGGATTATATTGTCTCCAAACGTACGCGTGAATAGCATTGGCACACTCGCAAATGTTTGGCCCGTATGGAACCACGAAATAATATGGTAGTGGTTCCGTAAGTGGTGGTGATTAATTGCTTTGTTTATGAATTATATAACCCTTTGCAAAATGTTGGGTATCTATTTGATGTCATAAAATGATACCAAATCATACAAATATTTGTTGTTCTTTGCCTGGTGGTCCCCTTTAAATGGGTGACATGCTCTGCAAAAATCTACCCACTTAAACAGACACCATTGTATGGGACTTAATGAGATTTTGTTGTATCATATTCTACCAGTCCCAAAACTATCTTTAACATGTTTACCAGAAGTTATGCCCATGTTAATTACTATGATGTTTATGTTAATAATTTAAAGTAAAACCTACAAAGACCAAGATAAACAAGTATATGAATATTTGATTTTCTGTTTCCCTCTCATGTGTTATTTAATTGATTTTGATTTTGCATATCATTGTCAATGTAATTATTCAGAAACAATGAAAATGCACAATCTAGATTGAAGAGAAATGTATGCATGGCTTAACATCAATGGAACATACTATTATGAATAGTTGAATGTGATATGTTCTGCTTGAAACTGATGCATATTGATTAATGAACCATAAATAGCTCTGGTAAAGATAAGGTCGCTTTTGTCCCAAAAGCAGGAATTTAAGACTTGCAAATTTGTTATGTTTCTCAAACTTTGCAAACATGATTTAAATTAAATTAATCCAGTGTTACTTTTTGGGTCGAATCAGTCCAATAAACGGATCAATAATATGCAGATTTAATTATTTTTGAACAATTATAAAAAGTAACTGGTCCTTGACAAGTAAATATCATGTTAAACGTACGCAGTATGTAGCCACATTGAATGAAAGCTTGAACATTTTTGGTTTGTAAGACCATCTGAAATGGCCATGTATGAAAATAAATTTATATCATACAATAAATCATTGAAATGTAAATAGTAAACATAATAATTTGCTTTTTTTTAATTTATTGAAATGCTTTAATTGTGTGGGGTGTATGCATTTTTCATATACATGCTAACAATTATGCTAGAACAAACAGACAAGGTAATTAAGGAAAGTAACAATACTAACTCAGTGCAATGATATTGCAATAACCAATACATTTCAATATTTCAGGGGCAGAACTTAATTTTTAAATAACGGCCCTCGTAATCATTATGACAGTGGTATTAGTGAATTGTTAATATTGTAACCTCCCCCTTTGACAAATCTCACTGTCCTCAGTGAGGCAACAGTGGAAATAGAAAACAATCAATTATATGGAAAACACCAATAATGCAACTTATACATCAAACAATATCTACTCTACAACGTTCAGTTATGCTAACACGGACGCCTAAACACAATTCGCAAACACGTTATATAAACCAATAAACATCGACCTAATTATTATAGCTACCACAAATTATAATTATCTACACAACCATTAACACAGTACCAGTTCATGTAAGAAATAAAAACTAAATACATAAACAGTCACTTTGTTCAAAGCTCCCAAAACAGTCTTAAGTAATCTCGTGAAACATAAGAAAAGCAAACCAGAGGTATTAATTTGCAGATCTAATTAATGCGATAACACCAAAATTAAATCAGAACTCTGTCAGAAACAAACTATCAAAACCAAGTTAACAAACATCACTGAACCAAATGGGAAAACAAAAATGACAAAGATGTTAAAGCGGTAAAGACAAATGGGACCAAGAAGAAAGCCCACAAAGAAGGAGTTGGTTTAAAAATAAAACAAACATAATCATGCAATTACAAACATCATGGTAATAAGTATAACATCCAATTGTGCTCTTTCTACAGTCATATTTTGTTTCGTTTCCCATAATTTCCAAATGATTTACCAATTTTGTAATCCATTCAACGAGACTTAAGACTATTATTTTAACACAGGTCCACATTAAAAAAAAAAAAAAAACACATTTCTGTGGTCATATACTGAGTTCATTGTCCAAAGAATTATTTTATATCGGCATGCATTTTCTTCACGAACATCAAGGGAATGTCTATATAGTCCATTGTCTCAGCTTCCTAATTAATAACATTTTCATTCCTTAAAAATTATCGGAATACTGACGATGACCACCACTCCAGCAATCCGCCGTGATCGATGTCCGTGGTCGCGTACGTCATGTTAAATACTATCTGGATATGGGATAGTACATTCCGATTATCAGCTTCCATGTCGCTGTCGAGGTCGTTTTCTGCATCGTACGTTATCAAGCGTTTGCGGATGAGTTGACAAAAGGTGACTTCCTACGGCCCGGATAATTCCAGCGAAGGCGTCTGTCTCATGAGACGCAGGGTAGGTTGTCTTTTCGTCAACGTCGACCGCGTGGTGGTTGCGATATCTAAAACTACACTATATAAATTACCGGGCTCGTTCCAACGTGCAATGTCCA
This sequence comes from Echinarachnius parma, assembly GCA_037951105.1. Lineage (NCBI taxonomy): Eukaryota > Metazoa > Echinodermata > Echinoidea > Clypeasteroida > Echinarachniidae > Echinarachnius > Echinarachnius parma. Next base: position 27,750 of record JBAMJV010012836.1, read on the forward strand.
ACGGAACCATGGCAACGGCCCCTCAGCTCCGATTTTGGCGCGACCACTTTTACAGATACCCAGTATGTTCCAACACATACTGGCTGTACCACAACGCGACTTACATACAAATTAACCTAAACTACATAAATTGCACCTCGCTTCATAATCCACAACTGCAACGATGACCTCAAGGCTCCATATCGAAGACAATAATTTATCACAATAATACATGTACAAATCTAAATAGCCTTATTTCTCACAAATACAATGAGGTTAAAACACAAACAAATCTCCATGCTCGTTTTAAATCAAAGAAAGCTCTACATAATTCTGCGAATCATATCCATAACTATTTTCTTTTCTCCGAACAATGTGCTAGCTGAGACTAATGGCGTATAAAGGGTTTCCTCGAAGACGTCGAATTACATAATATTTGCATTCCGATAGGTCAGGTTCTAGGTAATACCTATGCAGTACCACGCGAGCTCAAGCTTGATCGCACCATCTCCGCACGCGAGGCTGGAAATGTGGAACAACGTCGCACATGACGTCCGGCGTGGAGGTTCTCGCAGCATATGTTGATGAGATCCAGCATGATGACGGCGATTACCAACGGTCGGCGAGATGGACGATGAATGCACAATCTTCTCCGCTCCTGCTCCATGGAAGTGAGGCCTCCAGCTTCTTCTCGAACTCATTGCCAACAGATCGATGACCGCCAAGAGCCACCACACGCCGAACTTAGCCATGCTGGACACCATGACCAATATTTACATCAATCTCTTACTGTTCATCCATGTTTGAAGAAAGGCGCAGCTATACTGGACGCAAACAAGCTTTCCTTTTCTCGAGCATCATTGTCACTTCGACACTATATTCAAGATCGTCGAGGACCATATTATTCAGCGGGATGTCCGAGGCACATGTTGAAGTTCAGCATCCCACTTCTGACACCAGTGTAACGAATTTGTCTTTTCGACGGACAAATGTTATAGGATGAAGATGATGATGAATAAATGATGGATGTCTGGATGGCCGAGGTTATATAGTTCTAGATCACAATAATAATCACATTCACTCTGTAAAACGCGTTCCACAAGCTTCGATGTAAAGATAACAGTTGGCGAGAGTTATTCGGTTATTCGTTTATTCTTCCATAAACAACTTCGTACAATTCCATGACGAACAGGACTAACTATAACTTACTAACTTCTAACAGGACTAACTTTGTACTGTAACTTAATAACTGACTAAGAATGAACTAACAACTGCACAAACTCCAGCTCCATGATTATCACTCTCCAGACTTAGACTTAGACACTCAACTTAATCTCAATTACGTATATGAACCCCGAGTGAGAGAGATGTCGAGCTTATATAGGCTAGAGGACAAAGGATGACATATATTAAGACACTAACCATGCTAACTAAAAGGTTACTAAATGCAGCAAAGAACAAACTCTAGCGACTTGACATTACAATGGACTTACTTCTTAGAAATACAGTAATCCCTAAACATTACAGAGCTTAAGGTTAAGCTAACGGCAACATCTGAGAGAAGGGTCAACACAATAGAGGGTGTTACTGTAGGTAGGTGTGAAGTTCATGTCTACAGGATTAAAGCAAGATTAAAGACAGGGTAACACAGATTTAATGACATCAAAGAGCATCACCGCTCTTGAGAGGGGTGAACGGGTTAAACAATGGCATTATAAGGTGAGGGTTAAGTGGGAACCAATTCACACGGTTTAAGTGAGTGGATAAGTTGCTGGTTAGTAACAGACTATATACATGGGGACTATTAAATGCATGTATCTACATTCGTAACAATATTTCAAGAAAAAATTCCAATGAAAAAAAAAAAAAATATATATTAACTTAATTTACCATTCAACCGCATACCTCATCCCAAATTAATTGAAAATAGGATTATAATACATGACAGTTTACAAAACAGTTTGCGCGTGTGTATGCATGTATTTTCCTTGTCAGAGCCAATAGTACATGTATATTGCTCACTTTGAAGTTATTCCTGATATATTGGTTTTTGTGTGTTTATCTTGTCAAAAGCGATGCATTAAATCTAAATGCATACACATATATACAGGCACGCACACACATACACACAATTTCACGCACGCACGCACAAGCATACACAAATACACACATGCACACGCACACACAAGAGCATGTTCATCCAATAAACATAAACAATAAGCATATAGTCAAGGAGCTTGAACATTCCCGTGGGATTTTTGGTATGAAAGCAAGCCACCTATTCAAATGTCTCAAGGGCACCCCAAATAACAATAAAAACATGATTGCACTCTGAAATCTTGTGCAGGTGGCCAGCAGAGGGCACCCTATAACCCTACACAAATCTGGGCTATTTTAGGTCTTTTTTTCGGTTGGGGTTCATTATGGCTCCCTTAAGATCTCGGCCTTGAAATGCCCAATCGTCGCGAAAACTTGCATGCATTTAAAGTAAGATGTATACAATACTATGTTATTTTTGTTTTCCTCTAATTATGCTTATTTATGGTAATTTATGCAAAAAAGGTAATAAAATTCACATTTTTGCACATAAATCATATATTCTCCTTTATTAAACATTGGTTTTCACTACATATATTCTTTAGAGGATCTTGAATAGTAATACAACAAAAAGAATTGGAAGAGCCCGGTTATTCCTTTTGTTTTCTATTGTTTTTATAATTTCTTATGTATTTCTTTGTTTTTTAACTTATGTATTTCATTGTTTTTGTTGTTTTATTTTATTTCTAACTTTAATTGAACTATTTTTACACCAAAAACAAATACCTAAAAGGTAAACAAGACCAATTAGCCAATGATATATCTGTTTTCATGAAAACTGATATTTCCATATGTTTTGTACATAAATCACGAAAATTAGCGAATGTCGGGCTGACATGCAGTGACATAAGGTCACGTGACTTCGTAACGAAAGTCCGATTTCCAAAAACTTTGTTTTAAAAGATGCGTAAGACTCAAAAGAAGAAAGTCACCAAGCGATGGGGCGTGATCGTTACGCGATTCTGAGCAATCATGAGCATGATGGCCTCCCGGCCTTATTAGGGTTATTATGATAAGCAACGGTCAGCCATGGGTGTCGGTGATCCCAATACCTCAAACACTCAAACAGTGGACAGTTACCAAGTGGTGGTAGGAGCTTCATCCGGTCTCAATCCAATCTCTTTGACAAGGAGCTGTGCTTTTTTGTGATTGTACGTTGGAGTTGCCAACCGCCAGGCCATACAAAGCAAGAAAATCGTCAATATCTTGAATAGTTGGATAAACACTCCTGTACGGTTGGAATGGTAATTTGTGACGTCTGCCCTACAGTGAATGAAGGTCAATGGTAATGACTACATACCCTCATATGTTGTAACTAGGAGAGACACATATATTTCGCAGTAGACAACATTGACTTCACAGAAGATATTGCAGATGGGAAGCGCTCCCTGCATGGGACAGCGATGGCAATTTTACCAAAGAAGCCAACATGACAATGAGGCACATAGATGTATAACCCCCAGTCAGCTTTGAGAAACACACCGAAGGATCTGATGACATGTGCAACTACCAAGCTGCTTGAGTGTCCAAAACCAAATAACAAAAGAACAAACAGTATCAAAGACGTATCAAAACCCTCCACAACCATCAAACGGCTCCATTCCCGATGTTTCCTTACTAATGGGTCGAACCGTGGTTAGGTATCAGCAGCGATCATTCAGACAGCATTATGGCAGTATCCCAATTGATGTAACTATGTAGCAACACAAACTTCGTTACTGGAGTTGGTACAAAGCGCTGCTTCCCCAACATTGAACGCCACTAGTGGAACTAATAACACTGTCTTTGCTGAATGTCCGCAGAATACCTACTGCTGAAACCTAGACACAGTTCGACACATCAGTCAGGTAACATCTGGAAGGGAACAATTTGATGGTTATGGTGGGTACTTACTTTGTCCGTATGAGGCATAGACTGGGGATTGTGTTTTGCTATTTGTATTTTGTCAGTCAAGCATCTATGGTAGTTTCACAGGTCATTATGAAGGATGTCTCTCAAAGCTGGCTGGGGCCTCATTGTAATGTTGGCATCGTTGTCTCATTCAGGGAGCGCTTCCCATCTGCAATGTCTTCTGCGAAGTCAACGTTGTCTTCTGCGAAATATATGTGTCTCTCCTTTACAACATATATGTATACACCATCAGAAGTCTGCATGCACTATAGGACAGAACAAATTTCCCTTCCAACCGTATATGAGTGTGTATCCAACTATTCACGATGTTGACGATTTTCTTGCTTCACATTGACTGGTGGTTCGCAACTCCAACTGCAAGCGTCCAACGTACAATCACAAACACGCACAGCTCCTTGTCAAAGGGATTTGATTGAGACCGGATGAAGTTCCTACCACCACTTGGTAACTGTCTACCATCCTACTGTTTGAGTGTTTGAGGTATTGGGATCACCGACACCCATGGCTGACCGTTGCTTATCATCATATAACCCTAATAAGGCCGGGAGGCCATCATGCCCCCCCTCCCCCCCGGAATTGTTCTGATTGCTCAGAAACGCTTAAGGATGACGCCCTGCCGCTTGGTGACTTTCATCATTTGAAAAAAATGTCACGTGACCTTTTGTCACTGCATGTCAGCCCGACATTCGCTAATTTTCGTGATTTATGTACAAAACATATGGAAATATCAGTTTTCATAAAAACAGATATATCATTGGCTAATTGGTCTTGTTTACCTTTTAGGTATTTGTTTTTGGTGTAAAAATAGTTCAATTAAAGTTAGAAATAAAATAAAACAACAAAAACAATGAAATACATAAGTTAAAAAACAAAGAAATACATAAGAAATTTTAAAAACAATAGAAAACAAAAGGAATAACCGGGCTCTTCCAAATTTTTTTGTTGTATTACTGTTCAAGATCCTCTAAAGAATATATGTAGTGAAAACCAATGTTTAATTATGGAGAATATATGATTTATGGGCAAAAATGTGAATTTTATTACCTTTTTTGCATAAATTACCATACATATGCAAATTAGCGAAATTTTCGTAGAAAACAAAAATAACATAGCATTGTATACATCTTACTTTAAATGCATGCAAGTTTTCGCGACGATTGGGCATTTCAAGGCCGAGATCTTAAGGGAGCCATAATGACCCCCTACCGAAAAAAGACCTAAAATAGCCCGGATTTTGGTAGGGTTAAAGGGTGTCCTCTGCTGGCCACCTGCACAAGATTTCAGAGTGCAATCATGTTTTTTATTGTTATTTGGGGTGCCCTTGAGACATTTGAATAGGTGGCTTGCTTTCATACCAAAAATCCCACGGGACTTTATTTCGGTGAACATGCTCCTTGACTAATAATGCATGAATAAATTCTTACATACAAGCCTACCACTGACTGTTACACACACACTTTCTGCTACACATGCCACCTAACCCTAACGGAAAGAACAGGGTGGATCACAGTGTTAAATTGGAGTTTTTTCACAGTGTGAAAACCAACTCACACTGTGACCACACTATAAACACAATGTGAGTGCACTGTCGCCACAGTGTGAAATGGCAAGCGTTCACAGTTTGTAAAAGTGTACGCTCAGAAATTTCACAGTGTGAGTTGGTTTTCTCACCGTGAAAACGCCCCAATTTTACACTGTTGTTCACACAGTGAAACACAGTGTGTTCACACTGTGTTCTTTCCGGTAGGGAAAACGGCATTAAAGTGAATACGATGTACAAAGCATATACGTTTCCAAACATTTATTTAGGACGTATGCGTACAATTCGTTAATTAATCTGAAAACTATACAATTATGCTGAATGATTCAGTTAATGAAATATACTGTACATGACAATAAGATTGGTATTGGTAATAACTATCTGTGTATTTAAGCCTCTGAATCTGATACAGATATGCAACATTTTTTTTTACATGTAATTCTAAATTCAGGATGTAAAAATTAAAATAGAATGCAAATATTGGTCTACATAATAATTGAACACTAAAACCCCTCGCGATTTATTCTTCTATTATAAGACTTATTTATACACGTCAAATCTATTGACCTTTGACATGATCAAATATTTGATGAAAATTAAATAATTGAAAAATCTATATCTCGTGAACCGTACCTCCGATTTCAAAAATTTAAAGTGCATTTTGTTTCTAAAAATATAACCTAACTAATAGCAAACACCTCATTTAACAAGGAACTAAGGAAAAATATCACCTGAAATGCCTACTATGATACAGATATGCAACATTTTTTTTTAACATGTAATTCTAAATTCAGGATGTAAAAATTAAAATAGAATGCAAACATTGGTCTACAATATAATTGAACACTAACACCCCTCGCGATTTATTCTTCTAATATAAGACTTATTTATACACGTCAAATCTATAAAAAAAAAAAAATAATACACTATACAAGCGTGATTTATATAGCGCCTATGTATGATGATATGATTGATGATCATATTAGGCGCTATATAAATCAAGTATATTATTATTTTTTATTTTTCAAATAGTGCACTGATTTTGTTTTTGTTTTGTTGCAATTTTGCCGAGGTTACCCCCTAATATTTGATATAGATTGACTGGACTAATCGTTTATCTTTTGTGCATGAGCTGTCATACAAAAGTTAAACATACATTTTTATGTTAACTTTATCCTTTTTCAACATATGTACGTTTACTACCCTACAAACTCACACAAACTTGCAATTTCTGCGTGCAAATGGAATTTTGGTTAGACCAATTTCTATTTTTTTAATTCAGTCATACGTGAAATATGTGCCATAAGTTGTACATCAAATGAAAGAAGAGAAACAGAGCTTTTCATTCATGTATATCTCACCTGTCCAGAGAAATTATTCATTATAACAGAAAATTTCTGCCATGAAAACCGGTTTCGTTTTTGTCGAGCCCACCGTAGGTGGAGGGGAAACTAAGGGATCCAAATTGCGTCCGTCTGTCCGTCCGTCCGTCTGTCCGTGACGCTTACACAAATTTGAATAACTTTCCAACCGTGCATCTGCATGTAACCAAACTCGATTGGTAGATGCCCTATTCCAGCCTCCATGATATGCTGGTGTCAGAGGTTACATAAGTAGGTCAAAGGTCAAATGAGGGTCAATGTGAAGTTTTTGGGGTTAAAGTCTATTACTAGGGTCAATAACTTTCCAACCCTGCATCTGTTTGTAACCAAACTTGATTGGTAGATGCCCTATCCCGGCCTCCATGATATGCCGGGTCAAAGGTCACATAAGTAGGTCAAAGGTCAAATGAGGGTCAATGTGAAGTTTTGGGGGTTAGAGTCTATTAGGGTCAATAACTTTCCAACCCTGCATCTGTTTGTAACCAAACTTGATTGGTAGATGCCTTATACCGGCCTCCATGATGTGCTGGGGTCAAAGGTCACATAAGTAGGTCAAAGGTCACATAAGTAGGTCAAATGTCAAATGAGGTCCAATGTTGCATGAATGCGCGCAAATGGGCGAGACACAGTCGTAGACAATTTTCGATGCTGAGACCGGGAATTTTTTACATTTTCGAGGACGAGACCAGGAATTTCGACACTTTTGAGGCCGAGACCAGGGTTCTATGGACTTTTGAGGCCGAGACCATCGAAAATGACGATCGAGACCGCTAAAATGTAGTCTCGAGACCAGTACAAATTTCAAAAGGGGGACATTTAAAATCCCCAAAACAGTAATTTTCTGGTCAAATTGGGGGGGGGGGGGGGGGGTTTGAACCCCCTACCCCCCCCCCCCCCCCACCCCGGTACTCCTATGATGTAGGCACAATGTTTGTCTTCTATTGCGATATAATATTCAACCTTCGTTAAAGGAGAGTTCCGGACGATTTAAAACAGAATACAGTATATTGGAAATAAATCTAGGGATGTGCTTGAATATTTTCAGGATTTGACTCACTTTGGTTAATTTCTAAGAGATTTTTCTAATGTCATTAACTCTGAGGAAATAATTAAATTCTCCGCACACAATCATGAGACCCTTACGTAGCACCCTCACTTTGCTTAATTTCTTGAGTAGGCTTGAATCCGGTGCCACTGCATTGTGATCACTGCATGTGTCATTCATAATAGCCGGTCATGCAGAGCCAGCAAATTCAATAACCACGTTTACAGAACTGTGTGTCTATACAAATTCAAATAAAAGCCAAACGTGTTACAATATCGGGCAGGCAAGTATTTTCAAACGGTTCAAACGGTGCTCCGTGGCGACCACCACTGGTTACATCTCTGCTCTGTTTTGACGTTAATTTTCTGTCTTTCTTACTGGAGTTGAATTTTTGTTTTGAGTTCATTTTGTTGTTTGGAAGACTGAGAAACTATATAACCACCATGTTGGTGATTATATTACTCGTATCTGTTCTTGTTTCGAGTTCTCCTACGGAGGGTGAGGCACGATCTCAAAGTCTTACCTATACTACGACCGAACTGCTCCAGCTACGTCGAAGCGCCCCGAGTGCCCGCCCACTGGAGTACGATGAATTCCCAAGGGACATTAAGCCACGTAAACGAGGGAGGCGAGGAGGGCTCAGGGTACGAACCAGAAAGAGGGGCACCAAGGTCCCGCTCCCAACGATGATTTTTGGTAATGTCCGATCGTTGCCAAATAAAATGGAGGAACTGAACACACTAGCGAGATACATGTTTGAGTACAGGGAGGCGTGCCTCATCGGTCTCACAGAAACATGGTTAAATGAAAGTATACCTGATAACGCCATTGATTTATCGCATTTTGATGTTGTGAGGGGGGACCGAACAAGAGAATCTGGAAAGGAGAGAGGAGGAGGAGTCTGTCTTTATATCAATCAACGATGGTGTCAAAATTGGTCGATCAAAGAGACAGTCTGTACACCGGACATCGAGTACATCACGGTGGGGCTGCGCCCCTTCTACCTCCCCCGTGAATTCCCCCAGATCTTCATCACGGTATGTTACATCCACCCGCGGGCGAATACAGAGGCAGCAAGCACCACTTTGGCAAACAAAGCACATCAATTGGAGGCTTTGTCACCGGACGCCCTGATCTTTTTCATGGGCGACTTCAATCAATGCCGATTAGATAACGACCTGCCAAACTACGAACAATACGTGTCATTCGGAACAAGGGGAGATGCTGCTCTAGACCTTTGTTATGGGAACATTCCTAAAGCCTACAACAGTAAAGCCTGCCACCCACTTGGAAAATCTGATCACATCAACGTCCTCCTCACGCCCGCATATAAACAGAAGCTGAAGAGGAGCAAACCAGTTACCAAGCAACGGTACGCGTGGACCAGCGAAGCCACGGATGCTCTACGCGCATGCCTGGACTGCACAGATTGGGATGTGCTTACCGATCCGTCGCAACCCTTGAACGAAGCTGCCACCGTTGTTTCCGATTACGTCAATTTCTGCGTAGATCTCAACATACCGCAGAAAACCGTAACGGAATATCCAAACGACAAACCGTGGTTTACACCAGAGCTGCGGAACCTAATGAAAGAATGAAAAAAATTCGCCTCCAGTCAGACAGTGCTACAATAGCCATCATGGGCGACTTCAATGACCTTGCTACTTATGATATTGAGCACCATACACTGCTATCCCAGGTTACTGGTTACTGAACCGACCCGGGGCACTGCTACACTTGACAAGATTCTAACGGACATGGCTGATGTATACAATGATCCTGTCATCTCGGCACCGATATCGTCTAGCGACCATTGTGTGATAACATACCGGCCACATTCAGAAGTACCTCCTAGAAAGTCATTCAACGTATCATTTCGACCATTATGCGACTCATCTGTACGAGCATTTGGTCAATGGATTACGCAGATGGAATGGTCTACGCTTCGAGAATCTAATGAAAATGCCTTGGCTGCCGATTTCCACGAACTACTCAACATCAAGTATAGGCAATTTTTTTCGAAATTGTCACTGTGAAACGACGCCCAAATGACAAAGATTGGATGAATGATCGCATTCGTAGAGCCATCATTAAGCGTGATACTAGCTACAGAACCGGCTCAGCAACCTACAACGCGCAGAGAAACCTTGTCCAGAGAGAGATAAAAGATGCTAAGGACAATTTCTATGCTCGCAAGGTGCACCACCTGAAAAGAGCAGAGCCCGGTAAATGGCATCAACAAATTCGCAATCTAGCCGGCCTTCGCAAAAAATCACTGTGCCTCTCATCCGACGACAAATCTGATAATGAAATAGCCAATGATCTGAATACAGATTTCGCTTACATTTGGTCTACACTGCCTCCACTCGATCCGTCTTCTATGCCGAAATACTTACCTGCAGCATCACCGCCTCCGACAATCCTGCGACATCAAGTCTACCACAAACTTAGCCGTATCAACACCTCAAAGGCCTGTCATCCCGGTGAATGTCCTTCACGTCTTTTGAAGGAGTTTGCCTTTGAGCTGTCCGAGCCTTTTACCCACATTTTAATTGCTGTCTCAGAGAGGGTTGTTTCCCTAATATTTGGAAAAATGCTTCAGTGTGTGCAATACCGAAAGTTACACCAGTGACTAGTTTTGACCAACTACGTCCAATCTCGATTACCCCTGTAATATCTCGCATTTTTGAAGGGTTCCTTGCTGATTGGATTTTGAAGGACATCAAAGACAAAATCGACCCTAAGCAGTTTGGTAACAGACGCGGTACTTCAATTGTTCATTGTCTCGTCAGCCTGTTGGACACCATCCATACAGGTCTCGACAGCTCTGGGACCTTCGCAAATTTGTGCACAATAGACTTCAGCAAAGCGTTTGACCACGTTAACCACGCGATTGTGATCGAGAAGCTGATTGGGTTAGGAGTACATCGCTCTATCATCCCTACCTTATGTAGCTTCTTGTCTCAGAGAACGCAAACTGTCCGCTACCATGGAACAACCTCCCAGGAGAGATCCATCACTTGTGGAGTGCCGCAGGGAACATGTTTGGGGACACGTATACACGTATACGGACCCAAAGACGCATGCTCTCTCCCATTCCTTACTTCATAAAACTCTTGAATTCAATGTGTTAGTATATAGGCCCTTTAAGTTGCTTCTGTTGTATTATTGTGAACATTCACATCTCACTAATTGATATATATTATATTGATTATAGAATGCCGTATTAATTTTGATTTCTTGTTTATTTCTTAGCCCTGATACCTCACATGTATAGATGTTTGCAATTTTATTGTGATTCATTTATATATTAGCTCATTTTTGGTTACTGTTTCAGTTTAACAGTAAAATGTCTTAATATTTCACAATTGCGTGGTAAGATTACTTTCGATATTATATCAACGCTTTGATTTTGAATATATAATGCCTTCAATAGCAATATAATAACTTAATTTGCTAATCTGTAAAATGATTTTATCATGTTTTTTTTTTTAATACATGATTTGCTTCATTCATTCATTAATGTATTTTGTTTTTAGTATTTTTACTTAAATTTAAGTCAGTTTATGTATTTGATTGCTTGGATGTTGTATAAGTTTTAACTTTATCACCTTTTAGACTTTAAAGATCACATTTTAAAGTTATAATACTCATTATTTTAGTTGTTGGTATTGATTGTTTAACTTTAAAGAGATTCACACTTTCTTAATATTCTCCTTTAATTTGGTAGGACCTTGCATTATCTCACTCAGTACTTTGTTTTAGTATCATGGTTTATTATGATTATATAGTAATATATTGGATATCTCTAAATGAATGTTTTATTTTTTTAATTTTTTAGTAAATTTTTAGCGAGGTGATAATTTTGTTTAACTCATTATTTATTTTGTACAGTACATATTAAATGTGTTTACTTTGTTATATTTCCAAATGTTGTAAACTGACATGTTTAGTCTTCGGACTTAGTATTTCTAATAAACCAAAATTGAATTGAATTGAATTGAATTGAAGCTTTGAATTCTAACAATGACGGGAGGGTCAAAGAACTTCAACGCGAAATTGATCAGGAAATTTCGTCTGCTAAGAAACGTTATAAAGATAAAATCCAAAGAAAATTTGAAAACAAAAACACAAAAATGGCATGGAAAACCATGCAAGACCTGCTTGGATATAAGAAAACTGGAAGACAATACTACGATTGTAACCAAGACTGTGTTGACAATTTAAATCACTTTTATTGTCGGTTTGAAGAGAATGATTACTCATATGAAAATGAAGCACTCACACGGGAGCTGAAAAATCAATGTCGGGAAATACCCTCACTTCAAATAACTGAACATGAAGTAAGACGAGTTTTTGGTCAATTACAAACCTCAAAATCACCCGGGCCAGATGGATTGTGTAACAAGGTACTAAAACTGTGCAAGGATCAGTTAGCCTTTGTTTATACTTGTTTGTTTCAAAGGGTGGTAGATGAGGGAGTTATCCCGTCTCTGTGGAAAGCTTCCATAATCATACCGATTCCCAAAGACAAACGCGCTGTGGAATTTAATGATTTTAGACCCATTTCTCTTACATGTAGTGTTATGAAATGTTTGGAAAGGTTAGTGTCGAAGCGCTTAATTAGTTGCATCGGAGATCATCTTGACCCGCTCCAATTTGCTTACCGTACAAACAGAAGTGTGAATGACGCGGTCATTTCCTTCCTTCATACGGTATATCACCATTTGGATACCTCGAAACAATACGTCAGATCTCTGTTTGTTGATTTTTCAAGCGCGTTCAACACCATTGTGCCACACTTGCTAACAAATAAACTCTTGTTGATGCGTTGCCACCCCCAGATTGTACAATTTGTTCACAACTTTTTGTTGGATAGAACACAGTTTGTTCGCATGAGTAACTTTCAATCCACAGTCAAAACCATTAGTACAGGCACTCCGCAAGGATGTGTTCTATCCCCCGTTCTGTTTTCATTTTATACAAGTGAAGGGATTCATTGAAATGATGAATGTAAAATAATCAAATACGCAGACGACACTGTCGTTATTGGTCTCATGAAAGATGATAATGTAGCAAGCTATATGATGTTCACAGAAAGGTTCGTTGAATGGTGCGATGCACACCATTTGAAATTGAATGTATTAAAAACAAAGGAAATTGTGTTCGATTTTCGTAGAAATAGTGATAACCATGAGCAATTAGTGATACATGCTGTGAGTGTAGAACAGGTCAATGAGTATAAGTATTTGGGGACAGTGGTCACAAGCTCACTTGATTGGTCAGACAATGTACAAAGGCTATACAAAAAGGGCAACCAACGTTTGTATTTTCTACGTCAATTAAGAAAACTTCATGTAGACAATACAATTTTGGAATTGTCATACAAGGCTTTGATTCAAAGTATCATTACTTTTAATTTAATTTGTTATTTTGGTAATGCAACACAACGAAATGGAAACAAACTTGAACGCATTAGAAAGGTTTCACAGCGCATCGTGGGTAGACAATTGCCACCAATACAATCTCTGTACGAAGAAAGGGTTCTTGCAAAAGTCAAACACATTTTGAGAGACCCGACCCACCCATTGAGAGAAGAATACACATTCAATAGATCCGGATTCAGGCTACGCGCACCTCGAACAAACAGACAAAGATTCAGAAACTTATTCGTTATCGATTCTACACACACATACAATAGTACAGTTCGTAGGTAAAATTGTTTCTTTTCTTGTTCTTTTTTAACGTGAGACACCGGGGTGTTTAATTTTAGGCATTGGTCTTTATTTTCTGTTGAATTTGTAGAACCCGCGGATACTAGTTGTTGTTTTATTATTTATGTTCCCGCATTTGATGCAATATATATATATATATACTGTACGATATCATTTAAATTGCATACAATCATGTATGATGAATATGAGGACTAGTTTTACATTTGTACTGATAGTTATTAATATTTTAAGTATATACATACACGACTTTGTTGATTGGATAAAGCTGAAGAATTTAACGATATGATTTGTTTTGTATTTATTTATTGGTAATAAAATATTTGTTTGAAATGTTGAGAATTGATATATAATGATCTAATGTTAAAGTTTTACTTTGAATTATAAAACCTGTCTAGTTGGTAAATAGAAAATGATAATACGCAATAAGTTAATGTTGTTGAATACTCTACAGTGAAACTTTTTCATTGGTAACGGGGGATGTGACGTTATTATTCTGTTTAAAAGGGAGCACATGAAGAAATTGATTTTTGGTTTATTTATATGAAAATAATTATACAAAATATGTAACTGTTAGATGGTAGTTTGATTTAATGTACACCATATCGAAATGCTATGGATGTCAAATAATATTGTTTATGAATATGATTTAATTGTATTTTGATATGTCAATTCATTGTATATGTAACCAGTGGAAAACAATTTTCTATGTAATGATCATGGACATAATAAACTTCAATTCAATTCAATTCAAATACACGGTCAGTGGCGCAGCCTTGACTCTATTCATGATCGAGCATTGTATTGGTCCGATCAAAAGAACAAATTCGCTGCAGTGTAAAAACATAGATAGGCGCATAGTGAGGGTCGCAAGTCACAAATTGGTGCATTGTGGGATAGAACAAGCTCGCTCGCGAATTTGTGTCATTAGAATTTCAAAACCAGTTATAACAACCCACAATCATACTTTTTCGTACAAAATTGTGTTTATTTACCTAGAATATCTGCCTTTCAATCATTAGAAGCTTGAAATCGTGTGGAAGTCCACTTTAATGACACTGTATAGTACTGAACTTTATGCGCTTTTGATGGTCATGCAACCAGCATACCAAGGAGGGCTTTATAATACCTCCTTGGTAATACAAACATCAGTCAAAACAATGGCATCGTATGAATGATAACATATGATACGTGCTGCAAACAATGGTGAGCATGGTCATGTACGTTATCTATTACGTCGGCATTATCTGGGAATGTTTACCAGTATGTATACATTATTTTGTAATCCATTGATGGATATTATTTGGTAAATTTCATCAGATGACTATATCTAACAGATCACAATCATGAATCGAGATCATTCTTTAATAATGATTACGTATGTACATTTATACTTGGAGTAGTGGGGCAGATTAGCTGATCGATTGTGCACTTTGTGATAAAAGTGTGAAATTGAGCACACATGATGATAAGGTGATTCTAAGCAAATTTAGATATCGAGCCAACGCGGACCGATCCATGTTGACCATGGGCGCCATTTTTCAAAATGGCTGCCAATGCGTACCTTGGTATGGCTATATCTCAAAAACTGCTTGACCGATTTGCATAAAACTGGGTACCTGCATGCATTAAGTGAAGCTGAATATCTGGTTAAATTCTGAGGTCGTGAGGTCAAAGGTCAGAGGTCACAAAACTAATTATATATGCAAATAGACTTATTTTTGGCATATCTTGAGTACCATTTGACAAATTATTAGCAAACAGAGTATACATGTATGCACCTTAAGGAATATATGTCATGAACATATTTATTGGTCATGAGGTCAAAGGTCAGAGGTCATTGACCATTTATTATGCCATATGGTGACCATATTCCAAAATGACCACCATCTATGTTGGGTGATAACACTAGAACTTCAATGTTTTGAAGCATGTATGCTACAGATAACGATGTAATGTATATCTGTGAGCAGTGGCGTAGATCCAGGGGGTACAGGGGGCACGCCCCCCCCCCCCCCTTCCCAAGAAATTGACAAAGAAAATACAAATAGGAAGAATCAAGAGATTAAAGAGCTTGCATGCCCCCAGTAAGATGTGTGCTTCATCCTCCTTCACACACACACACACACACACACACACACAATTGATATTATGCCTTGGTTTTTAGTAGCGTAGTGAAGGGAGTGGGGGCATATCCTCCTAATAATTTGTGGAAAATGGGAACATGCATAACATACATAACTAACATAAATAATACATGTACATAAAGGGTGACCTCGATATTGTTCCTGTTCCTTAATCCCCCTCCCTCCAATCAGTAACACAATTTTTCAGTACCTAGTACCCTTTCATTATACATTGGGAGTATTTTGTTGCATTACACAACCAGATGCAAAATCTGAATACAAAATTGTTCCCGCATAGTGCTAACATTTATCTGAAGAAACTATATTGCTCACTGAAAAGAACACTCGCCTAACAAGTTTAAACAAACTCCAAGTCAAAACTTGCAGAGGAAAGTGTGAAATGAGTATAACACACTGTACATAGACCTGACCAAAGATTATATTGGAAGAGAATAGGATCAGAATTCTGATAACACTTAGATTGTGGCATACATTTATCTATGGATGCAATGCAATTATACACACCTGACCAGAATTGGATTTCTTAACTAAGAACTTGTACATGACCCTGAGACAGCATGTTTTATCCTCCCCAGAAAGCCATGGGTGACCCTGAAGGGCTTGAACACTCCATGCAAGAACATTAGAACATCCCATCATCTTTCATTTATGGGTAATGAAAGATAGCCATACCAGTGTTGGATCCAGACCAGGCAGCTAGTGCAGCATGTTGCTAATCACTGCCCTCTGTAATGTTTCCCTGATGGTTGTACTTTTAGGGGACTATTAAAGCAGCAAAGGCTGATCTGACCTGGCTTTCTAATCCTAGGCCTGACAAGACACACTATGAATACATTTAAACTGGGAAAACTGACCAGAAATCTTTGACATATATATATGAATTTAATTATGAATGAAAATGAGCAAAGAAAAGTGTATTTCATCGGGAATCAAACCAGAGACCTCTGGATTACTAGGTGAGTGCTAGTAATGATTGTCTATCCCAGACAACTACGTTGAATTACGTTAAGGTACGGTGGTTGACCACGGAAGGGTACGGATAAGTACGTTTAAGTACATTAAACTACGCTAGACTACGCTAATGTGGGTACAGCTTGCTCACGGACAGGTACGGAGTGGTACGTCTGACTACGCTTGAGTACGAGAGACTGCGGTAGCCACTACGCTGGACTACGCTAAAGAACGTCAAACTACGGTAAATAGCAACTCCGCACGGAGTATAACAGCCAGCCGGTGGTGTGGTACGGCCATTGCGCTTGTTTTTCAAACATAGCAGGTCTGTGAAAGTTGTCTTATTTTTTTAATTAAACATGTCTGGATCAAGACTGTCGATGCTGGTCTGATAACATCAAGATATGCTTAGTAATTTATACAATCCACCTCTAAAATAATGCAAGTTTCCGATAACAATTATAATGGAAATAGCACTTATAAGGGTTTACCAAATTGTTTGCAATCAATTATGTTAAATTGTAATTTAAATTTTCGAAATTTAAACTGTACGGCATGTGTACTTGTAACAAGTATATACTGTATGTGTATGTTTGATTAGTAATCAAGACAATATCTGGCATGTAATGTATAATACGTGTCATGCCTGGGAGAATAAATTATTATCATTCACTGCCCATGGCGGTCTAATGGAGAACTTCAAATAGGCAATGTTAAATGTATTCAAACACCGACCGGTGTTACTACTTTAGAAAAGATGTACAGCCTGTCAGTGGTGCAGAAGGCTATCTCCCCGGATGTGAACTCTTGGACGTAACACCATCCTCTCTCTGATTTCTGTATCACGTAATCAGTGATGAAAGTCGCCATGTGTTGCAGCTCGCTCGTATAACGCTCGATTGTGACTCTGTCCTTCTCCTTGTTCACCATGGCTATGATGATCGTATCATCCTTGCATACTGCAGGTAATACGGACATATCTCTACTTTTTGCAAGTGAATGTTGTTTATCGCCCGTCTCGTCCATCACCCGTGCCGTATTCTTAGAATCCATCACGACCGCCATCTTACTCATCTTCATCGCAAATATCTGATTTGGTTCATACCCATCACATGCTATCTCCCTGATCGGTTCTCCACCTGCTGGAGTGAATACCTGGATCTTCTTGGCT
The DNA here is from genome assembly GCA_037951105.1 of Echinarachnius parma. NCBI lineage: Eukaryota > Metazoa > Echinodermata > Echinoidea > Clypeasteroida > Echinarachniidae > Echinarachnius > Echinarachnius parma. The sequence continues at coordinate 45,705 of JBAMJV010012836.1, forward strand.
TTCCCGTAACCTACATAGATATGATCATAGCTGTCTACAGTGAGATTACCGTACCCACCTTCATCCCAAGTCAGAGTCTCAAACCTCGCATTAACTTTCTCCCACCCTTGTGTGTACAGGGATACAGTGATTATCGACTCGTTAGTTTTACCTGTGTCGCGTACAGCGCACCGGCCATCAGACAAGAAGCATATCCCGCGGACTTGCCAACCATTGAGCACTCTCTGCTGCAGCTGCCCGTCAGCAGAGTATATTTCGATACCACGCTCTCCGTTCCAACATCCTACAGCCATCATACCGTCCGGTGTAGCAGCCGTGCAACACATGGAATCAGCACTCAAGAGCGCTACATCAGCTTTCAGTTTCCACTCGCTGTACTGCACCTTCCCGATCTCCATCGTCTCAAGCTCTTCATGTCGCTCGTATTCAAATTTCTTTGCGCGAGAAGATATTTCAGTAGCCACACCATTTGTTGGAGCTTCAATAGTCTCCAATACAGTTCTCATTTCATTACACAGTGAGTCTCTGATGATCACCGTGTCTTCATCCAGCGGTACCTTGGAACTCTTCTCCATCAGTTCTCCGGCGGTTTCAATGACATCCATCGACGTATCATCCTCAGCCATGATTCTGTCAAACTCCTCGTTCAGTTTCCCTGTTTCGCCATCACATTTTTCATTGAGCATTGCCATCTCCTCGCCTAATCGCTGTACCGACTTATCGTAGCTGTTTTCTATCTGTTTAATGACCGCGTCAATGTGATGTAATGACTTTTGTTTTTCTTCTTCTATTACATCGAAATACTTCTTCAAAGCCGATATCTTCGAATCGGTTTCTTTCTGTAAACTTATGACGTCATCCTTGAAAGTTGCGTCGTAATCTTTGGCTTTCTTCACCACATGGCACTCTTTCTCATGGTCCGTGATGGAGCAGCGGGTGCAGAGATATTTCCTGCATGTGATGCATACCTCGGTGCATACAGGACTCTCATCCCATGCCGCGCGCTCTTTGCAGTAAACTACCTTATTAGGAAATACCTTGGCATGCAAAATGTCATCTACCTCTAATACTGTGTGAGCGGTGTTTGGTTTCCATGCATCATGCACCCTACGACATGATGTACACATACTATTTTTGCATTCGCGGCAATAAACCACAGCCCTAGCCCTTTCGTCGCATACCTCACAAGGCAATCCGTTGTCTTTAACATTTAGAGCAATAGATTTCAGCGATTCGTCAGTTGGTAGCCGTGATACGTTACCGTCTTTGACGTCTGTAACCGAACCACAGAGTGGACATACGACTGACTCGGGAGCGACTTGGTCTTGCGAAGACAGAAGGTTGGTCAAGCAGGTCTTGCAGAATGTGTGCGAACAGGAGAGGGTCTTCGGGTCAGTCAGGAGGCACGCACAGATAGGACACTGCGGCAGGTTGAGGGTCAAGGTGTCCAGACTCGCCATGGTCTTTAAATTGAGAATCTGCTAGGAATAAAGATCAGGGGCTTCTTTGAGAAACTAGTTGACCATAGCGCATATTAATTGTAAAGTAAAATGCTTGGTTGAGGATTTGAGAAAAAAAATGTCAACTATGCGTCGGTCTATAATGTATTATGTGTGACAAAGAAGACGATTATCATGATTATGGTATGAAACAGATTTCCAAATAAAATAAATGGATGTATTATACTAATTGACTTACAGGGATAGTCTAGTTTTGGTATAGAGGGCACTACATAAAATAATTTGTTTGTGAGATAATGAAAACTGAGTGTAAAATTCGAAAGAAAATAATATTTTAATGACAGAATCCACTTTATTTGATCAGAATCGGTTCAGAAATGGCTGAAATCTCCACAAACATAACAATTTGTAAAAGATGTGGGGCCCCACAATTATAAGAGAATATTGAACCAGTCGTTAATTTTTTTTTAAATGCTACCTCTTTTCAAAAAACTACCAAAGAGGTTTTTAAATACAGTAGTTGTTGATAATGTCTCTATCGAATCAATAATATTTCAACAAAACATCACAGTCATGCACAATATTTTATTTTAAATGGATGAAACAAATGAGGTTTGAGAGAGTGCCCTTTCGAGCTTTAAAGGGGTAGTACAGTTTTGGTAAGGCTAAACTTTAGTAACCAAAACCTGCACAGTAACATTAAACTAATATTTATAACCTCACCATGCTCAAAGGGTATACAAAAATACAAACGACTAAATAAAAAGCCTGTTATCATTCAAAAAGCGCCATTAAAACACAAGAGGGCGCTCTCAAATGTGACCGGCTCTGTCACTTTGGGTAATTCATCGGGAATATGAAAATTGAGATTGTTAGTGTTTTGAATTCTCTAGGATTTCAGCTTTAAAATGATATACAACTTGATAAGTATGAGTTTCTTGAAGGCTAGAAAAACGCAAATTAGTAACATGGACCAGGGCCCCGTGATTTGTCAAACAACGGAGAAAATCGCTTCTAAAGTTTTGCATTCATTCAGAAAAGCATTCTCACACACCGAGCGAGAAGTTGAACGGTTCGCTTTCACCTTTCCGCTTTTCGTAATCGATCAGCAAACGAAATAATGCATGTGCAGTTATACTGTTATTCATCGGCCAATCAGCAACGCTTTCGCCAGTATTACGTAATTGTACAAAGCCTCAGCCCTAAGTCTCAGTTGATCGACAAACTAGCCCATGTGCTGCCCTTTGATGTGCATGTATTACAACCGCGGTGTATTGTGTATGTACGTACCGCCATAAACCACCGCATCATACCGCCGCTGTACCATCGGTAGACAAAAGAAAAGCGCAGTTTGATACCGTATGATATGGTACGATGCACACGCACACTGCACACTTGCGGCATGCCCAGCGCGATTCAATGCGGTACCCATAGAATTATAAACAAACCAACTAGGTACTCGTTTACTATACAGTAAGTTAAATGCCGCGAACGCTTCCCGGAAATGTACAACACACGGACAATACAACTCTATTCAGGTTAGTCTGACCAATCACTGTACAGCTACAGTGCTTTCTTCGTGCAGCTAGCTCGCCGCGGCGGTACGGTCGAATCACACACACATAGCTGGCGCGTTCCTTTCACAATCGATCATGATCAGCCAGCGCGGATTTACTGAGTTTCTGGTCGAAACCGGAATGAAGGTTGCTTAGAAAAATCATTATTTACGGCATAAAAATTTGATTAAGGACCTGAAATTTTCAGAGAATGTAGATGAAACATGTAAGTATCAAATCCCATAAAGTTAAAAATTTCAGCCAAAGACAATATTTTATGATTTTGAGGCTCTAAGTACTAAAGACCCATCCCGACTTTACACCCATTCTCTGGGAGCCGGTCTCAAATAAGGCATTGCTTTCAACCATTTTTCATACAAACTTATGCATGTGATGTCTTGTTAAATAATGATTAAATATAGAGATCATCAACAACTATTTAAAACACGCTTTTGAAAATTTTAAGTGTAAGCATTTTAAAAATGTTTAAAAAAAAAAACATCTAATTATTTTGGCCCCAAATAATTATAAGATTGGATATATTTTTTGATATTTCAGCCGTTTCTGGACCGATTTTTACCAAATAAAGTTTATTCTGCGATGAAAATTGCATGTTCTCTCAAATTCGACACTCAGTTTTTCATCACCTCTCAAAAAAATTGTGATGTGCAGCGCCCTCTCTACCAAAACTGAACTTCCCCTTTAACAGCTCTTTTAAAATGATAACAGGATTTTGTAATTTTGTATTCTTTTCGAGCATGGTGGAGTTATAACTGTTAAATTGTAATGTAATGGTGCATGTTTTGGTTACTAAAATTCAGTTTGACCAAAACTGTACTCTCTTTACCAAAACTCAACTATCAGTGGAAATATCAGGACCTTATTTAAATCAATCTTCCATCCACTCTGAGTTAGCAGTGGCATAGCGTGGTCTTACTGTTTTGGGATGGGGCATGCCACGTATTATTAACACACTCTATGTATGTTTTTATTTGAAATTTTTAAATTTGTGCATGTTGAATTGTTTTCATAATAAGGGGCCTTGAACCTCACTTAAATACGCCACTTCCGAACAAAAACGTTGGCAGTGTTAAGGAGGCAGCAAAGCTACCATGACAGCTGACTGACGCCTTTAAGACGTCATAACTTGGTCGTAGCCTAAACTGGTAAACACGTCGTACGTACGTCGTATGGACGACATTATTACGACGTAATTCTGACGTCTTTCAAATACCATGTTTGCCATTTTAATCTGTGTCGTTTGAATTACCATATTATGACGTCATTACGACGACTTATTGCGAATTGCGAATGTAATCCATGTTTCTGAGTAATACTATTTTTTAAAGTACGATTATCACAAATTCATAACAATAATCTACATTATTTCCGCGAATATCGAAATGATCATGGCGATGGATTTGCTATGACATCTGTAATATATCAAAAGACTTACCCAGGACTGTAGAGGTAGAATTGAGGTGTATCAGCGGGTGTGATGACTAGTTTCTCTCTTATCCTATGCAGTTGATTTTAGCATCAATTATCAGAAATACTTTAATACTGTTTTGTTAAAAAAATACCGAATAATTGAAGCAAGTTCGTGTTGAGCTCATTATTGGTACACTACTACACTTGTAATTCAATGTGCCCAATGAGGTACTAGCCCTCTCGAAACAGTAGCATACTCGTAGGTCAGGGTTGTGTGCCGATGGGCGGATTCACATCACGTGATTAGAGTACACACGAGACGCGTCAACCTCGAACAAATACATAGCGTCTTGAAATTTACATATTATAAAAAAATGATCGCGCATTAAAGGGATCTTGTAACTTTGTTAACATGTGCAAAAAGTGATAGATAGTTGATAAAAATGTGTATTCATATGATCTGATATGTCCACTAAGTAATGTGGGAACATGTTACGTAAATGAATGTAGTATGGCCGAGAAAGGGGCGAAAATGCAAAGTGATATTCGCTAACTCATTGCACCGACTTTGCCTACAGGTATAACTCTCCAGTAGATTATTAAAATCCGAACTCTTCCATCGTACATGTCCATTTAACGAAAGGGGGAAAGCCCGTTCCATGGTTCTATTGATAATACGAATAAAACGAGGTATGAGAGAACAATTATAGAGTTCTAAGTAAGTTTTCTGGATTTGGACAATGTTACTAGATCTCTTTAAACAATATTAAGTCAATGTAGGTAGTTATAATTTAGGTTGGTACAGTTAGGGGCGTCGATCACGGGGGGGGGGGGGATGGTGGGGGATATATCCCCCCAATATTTCAGGTGGGGGGGGGGGGGTGGCCTGTATTATCATCCCCCCCCCAAATATTTGGGGTTCAAAAATATATAATAACATTAAAATTAAGGAGCATTGCCCCCTCTCATGAATGGAAGTTGTTACTATAGTCTTCTTTAAAGGGATCTAGTAACTGTGTTGACATGTGCAAAAAGTGATGAATGGTTGATGCAATTTATATTGTTGTTATCTCATTGGTCTAAAGGGTATTGTGTGAAAATTCCAAGTCAAATGGACATTGCATGGCCAAGTAATGAGCGATAATTGCAAAGTGATAGTCACTAACTCACTGCACTCACTTTGTACACAGTAAGAAAAACTCCACCGGAGTTTTTCTTATCTGAATACTTCAATCGTACATATCTTTGTAACGAAAAGGAAATTTGAAAAACCGAAACCTGTCCCATCATTTTATTGGTTATACGAAATACAACAAGGTATGAGGGAACCGCTATAATTATAAATTTTATTTTGAGGATTTGGACAATGTTACTAAGTCCCTTTAAACCACTTTTTGATAATGCTAAACTGCCCAAATACAAAATCTTCCGGGCTGCGCCCCTAGACACCCCATTAAGGTTATTTGACCCAGTACAGCCATGTACACATTTAAATATTTTTATTCTGGTCTTCTCTCTTGGCAAACTTTCAGGCGATCCTGGCCCACTGTGCGTTTTCGCTTCGCTCACTAAAATTGAGCTAACTATTCAATAGTTAATTGTATTTTTGGAAATTACAGAATCCCAAAAGCTTCCCGGGATTCGCCCCTTGGGACCCCCAATAAGCTTTCCAATGTGGGTATCCCTTGACTTATCAGGGTTCCATCAGGATGCCGACCAAGATAATACTGACAGGAAAAATGGCACAGGAAATTGAAAATCTTGCCTTAATGGGAGAACATCATAATTATCGAGCAACCTTAGATGAGGAGGTCCTTATTTGTTGCGAACGTGTACAAAATACTTCGACCCTATAGAGACTTTACATAAAACAAAAATGGTTATATAAACCATAACATCATACTTCGGGTATCAGCATACCCGATATGTTAAAGCAAATGATTAATACTTTTCCAGTATGTTCCATTTTCTCGGTTGCCAGATTTGTATATTACATGTATTTATATCTTAGAATTGAACAAACAAGCGTCCCAAATACGTTATCATAACTATGTCAACATATCATTTACATACAAAGGCACTGCGTTTACAAATATCATGAAATCGACGATATGCCAAAATTAAGGGACAGGTCCACTTTTACAAAACGTCTGAACAGCTTTCAGTTGACGGATAGGGATCAATGTAACACGCAAAAAAAAAAATCAGAGCGAACAGCCCTCTAATTAGGATTCTACGAATGAAAAACGAATGCGTCCCTCCATTTAAACTATATATCGGTCAATAAAGGAGTTCAACTGATTTAGCATAATATTACAACAATATAGTACTAATTCTCGTAAAGGTATTGGAAGCGACATTTGTTAACGTATGTCACGGAAAAAGATCTCAAAAAGAAAGAATATATAATTACATGTAGTCAGTTTAAGCGATGTTTGAGTATTTTGCTTGGTAAACGCTCACACATTAGTACCTTATGCGCGGGTCACGTAGCTAGCGCGGGTCACGTAGGGGTCATGCGATACCCCCGATCTGCAACTCCGTGAAATCTATGTACGACTTTACCACCGGCCGAAAATACGTATTACCTAAGTTATTCAGTTTTAGGTCTAATAACTCCACGAAAAAATAGATTTCAAGCCCTAATTTTTTCAGGCCATGCGTATATTAAATGACATTTCCTTTCATATAAGACAATAACTCGCAACTTTTGAATTTTGGCTTCCAAAAGTGGATCTCTCCCTTTTAAGTCGTATATGGCATTTATATGTGATTTGCCGCTCTTTCTGATTTATTTGTCTAACAAAACTAGTAAATGGGTAGTAGTAGTACAGTTTTGGTATGGCTGAACTTTAGTAACCAAAACCTTGCACAGTAAATTACAAACTAATAGTTATAAAGACCACCATGCTGAAGGTATACAAAATTACAAAAGTAAAAAGCCTGTTATCATTCAAAAATAGCCATTAAATCACAAGAAGAGCGCTCTCAAAAAGGCAATGGTTTCCAACCCATTTTCATAAAAAATTATGCATGTGATGTTTTTTTGATATAATGATTAAATAGAGAGATCATCAACAACTATTTAAAAACCGCTTTTGAAATTTTTTGAAAAGGTGTGAGCACTTTTTAAAGAGACTTAGTAACATTTTGTCCAAATCCGCAAAACAAATTTATCATTCTTAGCGGTTCCCTCAAACCTTGTTGTATTTCGATTAACAATAAATCATGGGACAGGTTTCGGTTTTTCAAATTTGACACTCAGATTCTCATTACCTCTTGTTGTGCAGCGCCCTCCTCTACCAAAACTGAACTACCCCTTTAATACCCAGAGGAATACATTTTCAATCATACGAAAAGGAAAAAATTAATTTGTATTGGAAATACGAAGTATTATTCCACAATACAGGACAGTTTTTCAATTCTATTGATTTTTTTTCCCGCCTCGGGTTTGTCTTTCATAGCGGGCATTATTGTTATGATATTACTATCTGACTACAATTATATAAATATAGAACGTGTATTCTGCAAATCTACAAAATGTGGATTTGCAGTGCGTTATAAATTATCGTAGGCTGAGATCGATGTGTCCGTGTAACAGGGGGGGGGGGGGGGGGGGGGGGGTTGTCACGTTGGGGAGGGGGATGTCCGGTCGCCAAAATGGACTTGGACCAAGACCAAGACTACTGAACAACAAAAAAGTGTAAAATGTTGACCCGAGACCGATAAAAAGTGGACGTCTGAATTGGAGGAGGGAGGGGGGGGGGGGGGGGGGGGGGCACCCAACGCAACACCTTGGCTTTTGGCATGTTAAACTAACGCGTTGCATCACTTTGGACTCTCTGCTCCTTAAACGTTTCATTATGAATATTGCTGGACAGGAATTATTTGAACGTCGCCACAGATATCACACATATTATTCTCATCGTAAATTAATAAAATCCCGAGGAATTATAATTGCATAAGCCTTTATAGACACATTAACAAAATAAAACTCGCCTTTGATTTTAACAGTTATCCCTGCACAACCGTATAATATATGCACATAGTCAATGGGCTTGGAGTTTGCACTCAGATCAGGTGACTGTGATCCTCTTGTTTGTCATTGATAAATCTCTTTATTTGATAGGGCAAGAAATTGAAGGAAGATAAGGCAATGCAACGTAACAATTTTCCACTATAATATTTTACGCAGTCATATCTTCAAAAATCGCCCAAAATATAAAGAGGCAAAAAGACCCTTTAATTGGGTGTAAAGCTCCCATGAAACCCTTTTCATTGCTGAATAGTCAGAATATATAAAAACCGGACACTTACCCCAATGATAATTTAAATCGGTCTTTTCTAAAAAAAAAAAAAGTGCGCCGTGATTACGTGAAGTGATGCGGATTTGGTATCAAATTGAATTCAACATAAAGGAAACGGAAAAGTAATATTTTAAAATGAATTGAAAATCAGCAAGAAAATAGACTAAAACGTTACATTACTTAATACTCTAAGCACAAAAGGTTGTATAATAAGGGGAATATTTGACGGAGATAGTTTATTCGAAGATTTGTCACAGAAATTATGATTGTCTAATTACAAAATCAATAACCGTCCTAAATTATCATAACAAATTTAATCATTATCATAAGGCTTTATACACACATTACCAAGATAGAGATTTTACCTGGTTGCCGCAACGTATGCCCATGCCATGGAGATGATAGAGCACTTGGAGTTTGCACTCCAGATTGGGGTGGTGTCTATGATTATCGTGTTTGTCATTGATATCTCCTTTAGTTGTAGGGTTAGTCATATTTTTGAATATTCGCCAAATTAAAGGGGCAGTAACTAAGGAAGTTATGAGGAATTTCCCCATGAAACCTTTTTCATTTGCATTGAATAGTCAGAAGACATTATAAAACCGGGCCACTAACATAAGGATAATTTAACCGGCTTTTCTAAAGATAGTGCGCGGGATCACGCGAAGTGATTGCAGGATTGTATTAATTAAATTCAAACATGCAAACTGAAAAGAAATATTTTGAACGAATGAGGAATGAGCAAAGGACAAAATAGGTGACTATCGGCGTTATATCACTTTGATACTCAGCTCACAAATTGTTTTATTGGAATGTTTGCTGGACATAAATATACCACATTCGCTACAGATGTCACTAATTGTCGCATCATAAATTAATAAACGCCATAAACTATAAATTATATATCAAGGCTTATACACACATTACAAAAGGTAAAATTCGATGTTTGATTTGGACCTGATTTCCACGTTTAATATGCTCGTAGGGAGTCATAGACATGCTAGATCAATTTGGAGCTTGCACTCCAGATTGGGTTACTGTGATTCTCGTGTCTGCCAGTGGTAATCTCTTTATTTTTATAGGCCAAGTAATTATGGAAGATAAGACAAAGCAACGCATCTATTTGTATCATAATTATTAATTCTGGTCATATTTTCGAATATTCGCCAAAATGTGATGTGGGAAGTATATAACGACCTTTAAATCCTCTTGATTGCTCGAATAGTCAGATATACATATACAACATTGGCCTAACCCCAAAATCTTCAATCGGCTTTTATAATTGGAAGTTCGCGGGATCACGCGAAGTATGATGCATTTTTTTTTTATTAATTAAATTCAAATATAATGAAACGGAGAAGAAATATTTTGAATGAATGAAGATGATCAAAGAATATAACTAACGCGTACATCTCTTGATTCTCTCTCACAACATGTTTTCATTTAGGAATATTTGACGGGAGAAATATTCGATATTTGTCACAGAAAACAATATTGTCTTATATCAATTAATAAACGTCCTGAATATCATTGTATAAGGCTTTATGAAGATAATTACCAAACTAAAGTTCGCCTTGGATTTTGACCTGTTGCCCCCAACGTGAAATGATCATCCCCATAGACATGATAGAGCACTTAGGAGTTTGCACTCCATATAGGGTGACTGTGTTCCTCGGTTGTTTGTCATTGATAATATCGTTATATGAAGGCCCACAAATTAAAGAAGATAGGGCAAAGCGACGTTTCTATTTACATCATTAATATTCTAACTAGTCATAGTTCAATTTGATAACCTATTCAATCGTAGGCCAATGAATTACAGAAGATAAGGCAAAGTAATGTATTAATGGTTATCATTAATTTTCCCACTTGTATTATTCTCGAATATTCGCTACATTTGAAGGGGTAGTACCAAGTTGTTAAGAGGACCTTCAGAAACAGCATAATATGAGGAAAGTGAAAAACTGAGTGTTAAAATTGAACCAATACGTAACAATGCCAGTGTCTAAAATAGCGTTTATTACTGTATAATGACTGTGACAAACAGGAAATAACGTATCGTTATGATTTGATATCATTTACATTACAATACTGTTATTAGAATTTATAAGAAATGATGAACACTACTTCTTCTTCAAGAACTATTATCATTTTTGGTCTTAAATTTTGTAGCATCATTCTTTTGCTTATTTATGGATTCAATAAAAATACGAGATACTATCTTGAATTAGCTGATATTAAAGTTTTCGGCTAAAACGTTATTGGATGTCCACTAATACACAATGACTATACTGAATATATGTGTGTGACATGTTAAACACCTACAAAGCTACTTACTCTATAACTCGATTTATTGCAAGATTTTAACAGGTCATAAAAAAAATACCTCCAACAACACAACAACAATGTGGTATAGAACCTCCCATTGCCATATTGTAAACCTTTATAAACGAAACACAAGTGATGTTTTTGCTGGTCAACTGTTAAACAAATAATCAATAATAAGTCGTCATTGACTTCAGTTAAATTTCACAGAGATTATTTTGAACTTCTTTTGTTTTTAAGATAAACGCGTGAAAACAGTTAAACTAATACGAAAATATATATATATTTGTTTAAATTTGTATACAATGAAGGGTTGAACTTATATCAATAATCATCCTCAGAATAAAACTAAGACCCTAGGCTCTCAGGATAACATAACTGAAAAAGAGGGTATTGTATAACATAAAAACATAAACATCAAAGTTATGGTCTTTAATGATCATGCTTGTGTCAACCGAATGAGAAATTTGGGACTTCCCCCCATTTATTTGATTTTGAACGGACTAACAACGAATTGGAATGCGATTAGAAGAAACGGCGATGATTGCGCTTCGCGTGAATTTGTTTGCCCATATCATTACATTGAAACAAAGAGTTAACAGGTTAAAGGTTAACAGGAAAAACTATATGCACTTTCTGTGCTTGTAAACATGGTATGCTGATGAACAAGTAAATGCTTTCCGAAATATATTTTATAATTATTGTTATTATGTACATATAATCCTAAAACTTAAATTGGACTCAGTACATATCACATTACATGCACTATTTGAACACTCTTCCAATAAGTTTCCTTATGGGTGCAACTTGATGTCAGCCGTGAATTAAGGGATAGTGATGAGTCTGGTAAGGGAGAGTCCAGTTTAGTGAAACTGAATTTTAGTAACCAAAACCAGCATCATTACATTACAAACTAATAGTTAGAACTAGAAAAGGAAACAAAATTACAAAAGACGTAGTAAAGATCATGTTATCATTAAAAAGAGCCGTTTGTAAACGTAAGAGGGCGCTCTCTAAACAGGTCATCGGTATCAACCATTTTGGAATAAAAGATTGTGCATGTGATGCTTTGTTGAAATAGTGATTAGATAGAGAAATAACTACAACTATTTAAATACCTATTTGTAACTTTTTTGAAAGAGGGAAGCATTTTTTTGAATTTTTAACGGCTGTTCAAAATTCTCTAATAAACCACGGGCCCCGGGTTTATTACAAATGTTATATTTATGGATATTCAGCCGTTTCTGAACCGATTTGATCAAACAAAGATGATTGTATTGTTTTAAATATTATGCTCTTTCAAATTTTACACTCAGTTTTTCATTACCTCACTAAACCAATTAAGTAGGCTAGCGACCTCTCTACCAAAACTCAACTTTCCCTTTAAAGACTGTTTTCTCTCTTTTAAGAAACACTGTTCTAAAATACAACAAAAACAGTAAGTCCCCCCCCCCCCACCCCCCCCCCCCCCCCCCCCCCCCCCCCCCCCCCCCCCCCCCCCCCCCCCCCCCCCCCCCCCCCCCCCCCCCCCCCCCCCCCCCCCCCCCCCCCCCCCTCCCCCTCCCCCCCCCCCCCCCCCCACCCCCCCCCCCCCCCCCCCCCCCCCCCCCCCCCCCCCCCCCCCTCCACTCCCCCTCCCCCCCCCCCCCCCCCCCCCCCCCCCCCCCCCCCCCCCCCCCCCCCCCCCCCCCCCCCCCCCCCCCCCCCCCCCCCCCCCCCCCCCCCCCCCCCCCCCCCCCCCCCCCCCCCCCCCCCCCCCCCCCCCCCCCCCCCCCCCCCCCCCCCCCCCCCCCTACCCCCCCCCCCCCCCCCCCCCCCCCCCCCCCCCCCCCCCCCCCCCCCCCCCCCCCCCCCACCCCCCCCCCCCCCCCCCCCTCCACCCCCCCCCCCACCCCCCCCCCCCCCCCCCCCCCCCCCCCCCCCCCCCCCCCCCCCCCCCCCCCATCCCCCCCCCCCCCCCCCCCCCACCCACCCCCCCCCCCACACCCCCCCCCCACCCCCCCCCCCACCCTCCCCCCCCCCCCCCCCCCCCCCCCCCCCCCCCCCCCCCCCCCCCCCCCCCCCCCCCCCCTCCCCCCCACCCCCCCCCCCCCCCCCCCCCCCCCCCCCCCCCCCCCCCCCCCCCCCCCCCCCCCCCCCCCCCCCCCCCCCCCCCCCCCCCCCCCCCCCCCCCCCCCCCCCCCCCCCCCCCCCCCCCCCCCCCCCCCCCCCCCCCCCCCCCCCCCCCCCCCCCCCCCCCCCCCCCCCCCCCCCCTCCCCCCCCCCCCCCCCCCCTATCAAAAAGGCGTAATTTTTAAACAATAGGGTTTGAGCAACATAACGTTGCAGGATTGTTTCTAAACTTGATGGTTAACGTACTCGTGAAATGAACTTAATCCGCCATGCCATGCATAGAGTGAGCACACAATAAAGGCAAAATGTCACTTTTCAAAAAGTCAAAAAAGAGTCAAAAAGTGGACAATTTTGCCTTTGATATATGGTCACTCATCCATGACCTCGACGGAACCTTTTTATATTTTCCACAGAAGTTAGTCAATAAATGTAGAAAACAATCCTAGCCCCTCAGTTATTTTGCGCCTCAAAAACCTTTTCGTTTAAAAAGATTCTTATTTGATTAAGGGAGATTTTTTTGTGTTGGTTTTTACATTTCGGTTTAATTGATCAGTATTGTTGGAATAAACTCAACAAAAAAGTAGAGTCCCCTCATCGATTAGAATAACATAACTTTTTAAACAAAAATGTTTTGAGCGGAAATAACTCGCAGGAATTGTTCCTACACTTATTGACTAACTGCTGTGTGAAAAAAAAATTGGTTCCATCGAGTCATGCATGAGTGAGCACACAACAAAGGAAAGATTGGCACCTTTGTAATACTTGTGCTCACTCATGCGTGACTCAATGGACCAACTTCATTTTCCACACATAAGTTAGTCACAAAGTGTAGAAAGAATCCTGCCGAGTTATTTTGCTCAAAACTTTTTTGTCAAAATTGACGCCATTTTGATTAGGGGACTTACTTATTTGTTGTGTTTATGATCATGCACGCTTTTTGTAATACACACCAAAAAAAATTTAGTCCCCTAACATTGCCTATCAATATTGGCGTCACTTTTTGACAAAAAGTTTTGAGCAAAGAAAAAAATCGGGTTCGTTATTACGAAGGTTTGTTTTTCCGAGGTTAAGTAATTCCGAATGGTTCATTAGCTCCGAAATAACATAGGGGTCGTTTAATCCCGAAACATTAATCGGGTTTGTTATAATACTATAATTTTGTGTTTTGTTTATTTAATTTACAGCCTGCATTAAGATACCCATTCCCTTTCCACTCCCTTGACCAGACCAATCAAACATTTAAGTTTATTTAACTCTTATATGAAAATGATAGCATAATAACAACCCCAAATTCATTTTCGGATTAACGAACCGATTTCATTTTTAGGAATAGCGAACTTCGGAATAACGAACCCTCGAATAAACGGGACCTTCGGGAATAACGACCTTCGTGAATAACGGAACCGATTTATTTTCGGACTAACGAACCTTTCGGAATAACGAAGCTGATTTCATTTTAGAAATAGCGAACTTCGAATAACGAACCCTCGGAATAACGAACCTTCGGAATTACGAACCTTCGGAAAATAATGCAACAAATGTTCGGTATTAACGAACCCTATTTCATTTAAGGATTAACGAACCCTCAGGAATACGAAATATTGCAGTTGTTCGGAATAACGAACCTCGGAATAAAGAACCTTTCGGAATAACGAACGTAGGAATAACGAAGCGCATTCAGATATCCTATAGCTAGAAGATATATAGATGTATATATATTAAACCAATATACCATGCACTGAGAGCCTCTAGTTGAAATTATGGATTCCGAGGTGGACAGGAAAAGCACTATGTTCTGAGGGTCGTAGGACCCAGAAGAACATAGTGCTTTTTCTGTACCGAGGAATCCATAATTTCACTAGTGGCTCGACAATAGTGCATGATATATTTGTTTTATATCCTTTCGCATAATCATATCATCGCAAAAATAATGATTTCAAGTAAATTAAAGAAAAATATAGAAAAACAACGCATTGATCATGGAACATCACTGCACTGACTACTAGTATGTTTGTTTGTGACCTGCCCCTTTGCGCAATAGTCCTAGCGCAGAGCGCGTAGTTTATTGCGCTTATCTTTTCCATTCATGGTTCCGCGCCTTAACAACTAATGCGCACAAAATGCAAAACGCGCGCATCAAGTGAATAATTACCTGCTTTACATTACTACACACGTGTATTGTATGGAGAAACTAGTTATTCAGTTACATTACACATCCAGCTTAGTGTAGTGCACACCGCCGGCCATTTATTCTAATGCGAATTGGTTGTCACGAACCACAGAGGACAACGATGCACAAGTGGCACCATTGTCGTAATTTTTAAATTCGAATACCGCTACGTTATACATGAATGATCTCTAGATATTTTTGGAACTTATTATTGATATTCAGGGTGAAAATATGCTGTATTTCTTTTTAAATAACTCTTTGAGAAATCTCCTCGAGATATTTCGCAGCTAAAACAGCCTTGCTCGCGGTGAGTTTTTATAACACGCCATCTATATGGGCTCAATATGAACACCCTGCGTCTATGACGTCATTCATGGAATAGCATTTACATTCCATGAATGAGTCCACGCATAGCACATTTTTCTCCTGGGCAATACTATGTTTGGTCACATGACGCTATGTAGACCATATCACTGAAACAGGATTTCA
>JBAMJV010012837.1:0-17788 GCA_037951105.1 Echinarachnius parma
GACAGTGTGATCACACTCTGTTCACAGCGCTGGACACACTGTGTAACGGGTACCCACTGTGTTCCACAGTTGTGAACTCACTGCATTCCACCGCAGTTGTGGACCGCAGTGCGAACATCAACTTAATGTCACCTATATAAATGTATCGTTTTTAATAGTGAGTGTCCACCATAGGTGTCAAGAATAACCACAGTGCGAACATTATGCAAATCACACTGTGAACAGACTGTCAACAAAATGGTACACCACCCTACGCTCGCATTTGTAAAAGTGTGTTTACACTGTGGTTTCACAGTGTGACCACAGTACCATCAGTTTTACACCGTATAGAAGTACACGTGGAAGAATTTTATATAAGTGAAAAAAAGGCTGTATGGAAGATATAAGGAGTAAGGTTGTAGCATAAGGGCGCTTGAAATCATATCGGTTATTTATAGATAAATCCTGTACCCAGATGACTATGCACGAGAAACCCGTCAAAACAATACACGTGGAAATAAACACCGATAACATGGATAAACAACGACATGTCGTGCTATTGGATTTATTTCAAAAATCCCTTTTTCCATCTCCGCTTGTTTGCTTTCCCTTCGTGGGATTTACTTTCTTTACTTTCACCTCGTATCTTTGCTATGACTGACGACCAGCGGGATAAAAGAAAAGTATTCGACGGATTTCGAATAGATGCAGTTCTTTGCTCAATGTTTTGTTGTACAGGGGTTGTAACTATGGCAACAGGGCCCATTGCGTGATGAAACTGTTGCGTCCCTGAGATTCGCTGTATTGCAATGCATATAAGCTAGGGAGCTTTCCATTTACGTCTGAACACAAGCGAGGGTTTCGTTCTTTCATGTGGACTATAGCTGCTTCGAGGCTTTATAATTTTTATTATTATTAATATGATTTTATCGTGTAACAATATTATCGTTTAGGCGAAAGTTGGGTATGTAATTTTGGTTTAGGATCGTGATTATGATTATAATTAGGGTTGGGGTTAGGGTTACGGTAAAGCTTGGCTCATGCTTATACTAAGGTTTCTTGTTTAGTATTGGGTACAAGTGTTGAGCGAGTGACAGTTACTATGTAAGGATTATACACCGAGTTCGTAAAAAAAACCACACACACACAACAGGACCAACTGTCGCAGGAAGCAATTCCCTATTCAATAGAGTGACGAATTTCAACGTAAACATAATTGGTTTCTCCTGCATCTCAAATGTACAATGATTATTCCAATGATATTTCGCAGTTACATATGATTTATTCTTGAGGAAAAGTACATAAGTAGAAAAATCATACAAAGTGATTATAATTTTAAATACATGCTAAAGATCATACGCATGTTGACCCACATTGTATGAGAGTTCAATAGAGGATAATACTTTTGTTAAAGATATCACATCATTTTGTAATTGCGAAGTCAATAAATTTTCACGATCGTATTCAGCTTGTGTGTAAGGAATTATATATTTATGGAAATATAGTATCTATAAATAGTACATTTATAATATTAAATACATTATTCTTCTCGTTCAGAAAGTATAATTCATAAAAGCCGCAAACCAATCAGAAATAAAACGCTACCGCGTTGTCACCTATTACTATAATCAAATTTATTTTCACGCTCTGTCGAGCAAAGTGCAACGTATGGACGTGGTTGTCCAGTCAACGCTTTCTGCATTTCTTCTATTTTGTACAATAATTTTATTATGCCACCCCCTCATGTTGGAATGAAGTTCCTCCCTCCCCTCAATATATACCCTGTGTGGATGGCCGATAAATTGTATACTCGATATATTCGATATTAACTGTCCATTTGTAGGGATCGTGTTGTATCCCCGACCCCACCATTCCCCCTAAACTTTCCTTGCTTTTTCACACAATTATACCTTAATAGTGAGTGAATATTATGAGACATCACAAGATACACATTTTTCAACCCATCATCACCATTCTGCACATGTCAACAGTGATTATAATAAATTACTGTAAACGCATTACAATTTGGTCAATCGGGTAATGGTAATTGGGGAATACTTGGGGTAAGGCAATGTAAGGGGAAACACAATTTGGTGCGATTGTAACTAAATTAGAGTTGTCTGCAAATATAATATCTCATTGGTGTCTGTATTGCTTATCCTGCCGACTACGCCCATTGAAGTGATTCAAGGGGTGATTTCTAGCACGTCCTTAGAACCCCTTTGAAACAGAAAATATATCTATTTTGTATATATTCCATCTGTGTTTATTTTGAAATAGGGGTTTCCCCAAATTTAATGTCATAATATAGGGGGTGGGGTGAACCTTCCAAAATTTGGATATCCATTTACTATTCATTGAAGTTTATACGACAATAAATTGCCGCAAGTATACAGGTATAGCGTATAGCTTATATTATATGTAACACATAAATGGGGGGGGGGGGGGAGCGGGGGTATTTTGTAACTAAAATTTTAGGAGATTTTTGTGTGCAAATGTATAATTGATTTTTTGGGGGGCTTTCTTTCAATTTCCCAGTATTTTGCTTATCTACACTATTCTGCATATTATAATTTACCAGTCTGTGTGTTTGTATATTGTTTTTTGAAATAAGTTCCATTGTTTTGTAAATTGGTGGGTGACCTCTAAATTGATATCCATTACTATTCATTAAGTATCAACGACAAATGCCGCTAGATAGCGTAGGGTAGGTAAACACATTAGGGCGATTGTACTCAATTGAGGTTGTGATGGCAAATTATAAATATCTGTTCGTCCTATTATTGTACTACTATATTTTATCTGTGTTTTTTTTGAAATTAATTTCCATTGTCTTATTAATTTGCAGCAACGAGTTGACCTCCAATTTATATCATTAACAATTCATTGAAGTATCAACAGCAAATGCCGATAGTAGCGGGATGATCTCTGTTTCAATACAACTGGAGACGCCACATTAAGGTTCACAGCTACATCGTTTTCCTTACATGTTCACTCTTCTATAATCGCTTTAAATGTTAAAGGGGCTCTTTTAAAGTTTCCAGGACCAACAGTATATTATTGTATTTATGTGAGCCACCTGATCACTTGTTACTGCTTCCTTTGGGCACACCACCAGACCACCCCCCCCCCCCCTGCCTTCTCAGGGCGGGTCCTAACTTTTTGCTAAGGGGGAGGGGGGGTGGGGGTTGACCCAATGACGATGCGGATACTGTGTGTGTCTGGCACGATGATGGGCGTTTTCTAATGCACATCAAATTTTCACTTGGCAGCCCAAGGGGTGGGGGGGTTTAAACCCCCTACACCCCCCCCCCCCCCCCCCCCCCCGTAGATCCGCCACTGCTTCTTGAATTTCTATGTATCTCCACCATTTGCATTCAGATAGACTATTTGTACTCCAATTTCTCTTTGATGTGAATCCGTTGCGTACGGGAACCGGGTGGGCTATGTACATATACAAAGTTTTTAGGGATTTTCAGAATCTCGAGGGAACGGTTTAACTATAAATATTCTTAACAGCGATTTCACTATGCGATTTGAGAGTTCAATTTAAAGTCCGTGTAGATTGATGATCCTAGAGGCAACGCTGTTAAATTCGATCTCTACATTTGAATGGGTAAACGTAGGCGTCGATGGGAGGTTGACTCTACAAAAATACTTAGTTAACTATTGACAGAAACGGTATTATTTTGTTAAATAAAAGAGATTCTTGCCCCCAAATCCCATTGCATGCCCACTCTATCATCCGTTAAATAATATCATAATGCTGTTTGCTGTTTGTTGTGTCTACCGTACTTGGATATATTGTTCATTAACCGATACCCATGTGCACGCCTATACGTATTTATATATACCCCAATAGCTTACGTATACACATAATTCCTTTTACATACTAAACATTCCGGTTTGACTCTTATCAAAACGTTAACTCCTTACAGTACTTACAACCTTTCTTAGCAAGAGTACTTCTAAATCTAAATCCAAGTCGAGCTTTAGAAGTGCTTTAAAATGTAATCCTGTTGGAATGTTAATATAGAAAAACATTGACCATAAATATAATACGAGACAAGGTGCCCCAAATATGTCCCCCCCCCCCCCACCCCCCCCCACCAAAAAAAACCCCGCTCCTGATACGCCCTCTGACACCCACCTGGCATTCTCTGTATTGTCTTCCCCCATGTAGTGTCCGAATTAACTACCTTTATATTCGCCGATGAAAATAACGTGAGGGTAACAAGATTTTTCAATCAGGTATGAATTAAAAGTGTCAATCATGCTGATCATGGGGTGGTTTACTGATAACAATTGCTCCCTCAAATAGACAAAGTTTGCCTGCAGCGATAAGCTTTCTACGAAAAAAAGGAAATCACTTTTGCGAAAATGTCATGGATTTTCGAAGTCAAGGAGGGTCTTTCGACACATGTATAGGCGTAGAGAGGCAGGGGGGGTTGGCTGGGGCAGCTGCAGCCCCCCTGAGGTTTGAAATACGGGCCATATTTGGGGCAAAGTATCACACCTGCAAATCATGTCATACTGGGGGAAATCGTGTCCATATTCGGGCAAAATAATGTCATATTCGGGCAGAATCCGCAGTTATTTTAGACAATTTTCGGGCAATATTTGCTTGTCGCGGTACAAATTCCCGGCAAAAGACCCCAACCCCAGTTGAAAGAACGTTCCACTACGCCATTGTTCGCACAAGCCTTTTCCTTGCCAGTTATATATAACCTCCTGTTTCAAGGTTATTATACGATGTGCTCTTCCTTGGTCTGTTCCTAACCCCCCCCCCCCCCCAAAAAAAAAAAAAAAAAAAAAAAAAACAAAAGTAAGTCCCTCCTAATCAAAATAGCGTAACTTTTTACAATAGGTTTGAGGGCAAAATAACCTTGGCATTGAATGTTTCTCTACTTACTTGACTAACTTCGTGTGTGATAATGAGATTAGATCCGTCCGAGTCATGCATGAGTGAGCACACATTAAAGGCAAAATTGTCACTATTCACAGATTACAAGAGTAATTTTTGGGGGTCTGTGAACGAGATGTTTTGGCGAATTCTGTTTCCTGGTGTATGTTAAAGTGCTGTTGTATCATCCATGCGTTTGACCCCCTCACACCTATCCTGAAACTTTGCAACGTTTTTTCACGGTCGGCTGAGCACAATTTTAGGGACAAAAATGCTATGTGTCATCCCTCCCAACATTCCAAAATCCATTCAGTTTATGAGAATGAATTGACATTCAGATATTGTTAGCAGCATGCATACAAAAAAATTGTGCTCAAGCCCAACCCGTGAAAACCGTGAAAAAGTGTCAAGATAGTGTGTGAGGGGGTCAAACAGATGATTGATACAAACACACTAAACATACACCAGAAACAGAATTCGCCAAATCCTCGTTTCACAGACACACCCCAAATATGACTCTTGTTACTTTTGAAAAGTGACAATTTTGCCTTTAATTGTGTGCACACTCATGCATGAGTCGACGGATTAAGTCTCTTTTTCACAGATAAGTTGTCAATAAGTGTAGATACAATCCCTGCCATGTGATTCTGCTAAAAACCTAGGCGTTAAAAAGTTACGCTATTTTTATTAGGGGAACCTTACTTTTTTGTTGGAGGTATATATAGCTAATCAATCGCTGATCCTGAATTTACTTTTTGCATAATCCCAATATAAATGTTATTTTTTCCCAATCCCTTGATACACATACTGTATAACACAGAGAAAGGATAAACGCAGTCACAATCTGGCATGGAGTAAGACAAATAGCACAAGCGCGCCGGGGACAAAAGGGTAAAATGCAATGAAATGCGATATTCGATCTAGTAGGTAGTTTTCAAACAAATCGCAAATTCGAGTACCCCTTTACCTGAAAAGAGAGGAAAACCACTCCAAAAAGCATATAGGCACGACAAGGGAATGGGAAGGAAATTAGCCGGTGTCTCTTTCCATTCCATTCTTCGTCACATCATTTACGTCTACCTCCCCCCCCCCCCCCCCCCTAAATCCATCCTTCCCCTCTCTACCTCCAGTCCACCTCACTCCCATGCTTCCGCATGTGTAAAACCACCCATCTCCAGGTACAAAATAGTTAGCAGAAGAGGTAGTTGTAGGTGTGATTTGTAGAGAGTTTTAAGTTTTCTTATTGCTCTTCCCACATCCCCTCCTCCTCTCGCCATCGTTCTTCTCCACCCCCCTTGCCCTTTCTCACATCCACCTCCTCCTCCTCTTTCATCACTCCTTATACCAACCTCCTTTCCCATCATTCTTTTCCTCCTCCTCCTCCTCCCATCCTCATTACCCCTTCTCATCCAACTTTATCCCTCCTCATACCCCTTATATTCCCCCGTCTTCCAATATCTCTCCCTCCTCATACACCTTTGTCGTCCTTCTCCTCCCCCTCCTCTTCCTCCTCCCTCATCCTCCTCCTGCTTCTTCGTCTTCCTCCTCCTCTCCCCTACTCCCCCACACGTTCATCCTCTCCTCCTCCTCCTCCCTTCCCTCCTCCCTCCTTTTCTTCCTCCTCCTTCTTCTCCTCCTCCTCTCCTCCTCCTCCTCCCTCCTCACCTCCTCACTCCTCCTCCTCTCCTCCTCCTCCCTCCTCCTCCTCCTCCTCACTCCTCCTCCTCCTCCTCCTCCCTCCTCCTCCTCCTCCTCCTTTGTGGTAGGCACGTGCCCCCCCTCCTCCACCGTATCTACGCCCCCTAGTGTAATAGCTCTGTACATTCCTGACATCGCAATCACAAAGATAGCGGTGTAAAAGTCCACTTCCTACATGCTCTCTTTGATCTATCTGTTCGATTAGCCGGAAAAGCGTCACGATACTCGTTGATACTTAATCCGCCGCCGAGCTCGAATCCCAATATGCTATGTACCGATGACACCTATGGAATTACAGAATCTAAGAACGCGTAAAGCGACACTTAGAGATCTTGTTGTCCGTGTCCGACGTGTAGGGAATGCACCACATCGGTTTCGCCCATTTAGAACTAGGCCAGTATTTGCTGTGGTGTGTATACGTAGCCTATGTAATGTGCATCCGAGTCCACCTAATCCGAGTCCGAGTCCGAGTCCCAAACTACTTTTGTTCTTCTTCATTTTACATTTGCATTCTATTTTTCTTTACCAAAGGCACTTGATGTCATCACTCAATCAAGTGATTACAATGAAACACTTCATACATACAAACATCAGTCAAACATTGATCGCCTCGAGCTGCTGATTCCGGCCCGAGTCATCGAGTCCGCGACCCTTCGAGTCGAGTCCCGAGGCCGAGGCGGGGTCCCCGAGGCCGCCCCGAGGCCGAGGCCGCGCTCGAGTCATCCAACACCGGTACGTACTATCTATATTAATACATAACCCTGAATCACTGCGTATTTCGCACCGTGCGCAAGGCGTTCGCCAAGATTGGCACTGTTAGCCCTAGTTGCATAGTGACGATTTATGTTATCAGAACGAGAAGAAGGAACAGTCAACAAGAAAGTGGCCACTGTAGATAGGTGACCTCTATAAACATGTTATAATTCATGCTGTAGCATTAAACCTATGTAAACTAATAGTGACCGACGCTTAGGAAAACCAAGAAAAGTGGCCACTGTAGATAGGTGACCTCTATAGGCAGGTTTATATTAATGCTGTTACATTAAAACCTATGTAAACTAATAGTGACGACCTTAGGGAAACAATAAAAGTGGGCACTGTAGATAGGTGACCTCTATAAAACATGTTATATTCATGTTGTACGTTAAAACCTGTGTAAACTATAGTGACGACCTTAGGTAAACCAAGAAAAGTGGCCACTGTAGACAGGTAACCTCTATAAGCAGGTTATATTAAATATTAATGGTGTACAGTATAACCTGTGTATAGTGAAGACATAAGGGAAACAAAAAAGTGACCACTGTAGACAGGTGACCTCTATTATAGGCAGGTTCCATAACTAGGATAGCAATGTGAATAAATCGTAAATGTAGAAGGCATATGTACCTCAGAATATCCTATTTTGACATACTTTTGGCCATATTGGCTCAAAGTTTGGTAGGTTTACGAGCTTGGAAATAACACGTATGAAATGAAGGCAAGAAGTGAACGAATAAAGGCTCATGTACTATTCGTTTCCATCAACTCATGTACTATTCGTTTCCCCTTTTAGTTCGAATGACACCTTACGATTGCAAATAATGTACTTGTGTCGTGATGGCATATGACACCGCCGAGAGAATCTCCCGCTGGTGTCACAGGGATAAGTGTCCTAGTGTCCAGATCAAAGTAAATAAAGACCGATATCTGTCCAAATCGCTCCTTATATACATGTATAAGCCTATATATATAAATATATATATGCGTGTGTTGCGCGTGTGTCGCGTGTAAAAGCAGTGTTCCGCGGCATATTAGTTCAATTTGTATTTATTCAAGTTAATTTTATTTAATTAACACAAAAAAAAAACGTTTACGTTGTATGAGTGGCGTCAGTGTGACGTCATGTATGAGTTATTATTATTATTATTATTATTTATTCGACCAAAAAGCACAATACAATGTAAAATACAACACAACTATATATGCACAAATTACAAAAATACAAGTTACAAGACAGAAGAAAATAGTTAGAAGCAGTGTGTGGGTCAGGGTTCACAAAAGTAAAGTACATTACTGTTGCCCTAGGGCATGTGAACCCTCACACACTGGCTCCAGAAGATGCAGCATTACGGAACATAAATAACAATTAATGTATACCTATATCTATACCAACGTCCATATTTAGCTAAATATACTACCACATATAATAGAAAATACATAGATGAAATGATTATATCAATTAATGTGGCTCATACTTATATGAATTTACGGCAAATATAAGTTATATAAAGAAAACATGCACGGTATATCGCGGTAATAAAGACATTGGACATTGGTATTACCGCTCCATCGACTAAAGCGAAGTTGCATATTAAATGATTATTAAAACTTAATAACCTTGGTAGCCAAAATGAGCCTTTTTAACAGAGAAAATAAAAAATTTAAATGAATAAATTAAAGAATGATTATAACAATAAATGTGGCTCATAAAAAGGTCAAATTTATATAGATATATAATGAAAATGTATTACGTAATTATGAGTTATACAAAGTAAACATGCTTTGATCTACATGTTTTGCGATAATAAAGGAATTGGCATTAGTATTACCGCTCCCTCGACTATTTATGATAAGACCCAGACAGTGTAAAATGGCAAGGAACAATACTAAAGCGAAGTTGCATATCAATCTATTGCAGCCTATTGAACAGAGAGAATAGATGACTTTAAAAGGAAAAGGAATGCAGGAAAAGATGAAAGAATGGCAGCATCTTTGACACTAGATGGCAGACTGTTCCACACTCTAGGCAGACGACGTGATGGCGAACAAAAAAGAGATTGTGTTCTAGAAGTTAGATGCTGAAACGTCAAACTGTCAGGGTGTCGAGGATTCACAATTATGTTTTCAGAGAGCATTGCACATTCAAACACATTAGATAGACATTTGAAAGAAAATGAACAAAGGAGATAATCTCTCCTTGATGACAAAGTAAACCAATTGAGAGCTTTAAGTCTATCAGCATAGGCCATCTCACCCCTCATCTGTTTAAGTGCTATGCGCGTAGCTGTCCGTTGAACGCGCTCAACCTGTTTAATTTGTGTCAATGTTGTGGGGTGCCATGCAGGTACGCCATACTCGAGTATAGGTAGCACCAAGGACTTGTATAAGGAGAAGATGGCATGAGTGGAGGCACCTCGGGCTACAACCCTAATAAATCCTAGAAGTCTATTAGCTCAAAGAGCTATTATATAGATGGAGTCACAACAGATTCAAATCCTTTACTAGATGTTCGATGCCGCCACTGTAAACTATGCAGTGAATGTGCTCATTTGAATGGGACCTGAACTTAACTTGCAGCTGGAAACACAAAGACGTTTCGGTTGATTACATACGCATTGGCACATTTCAAAGAGAGGTGTGCTTTGTTATTATAATAACTTTTCGCAAACCCGAACTCAACTAATTCGAGTACTTCTTTATTATAGATAGCAAATACGCGCGAAATCAAAAAATGTGTGGAAATTGAA
Source organism: Echinarachnius parma (assembly GCA_037951105.1). Taxonomy (NCBI): domain Eukaryota; kingdom Metazoa; phylum Echinodermata; class Echinoidea; order Clypeasteroida; family Echinarachniidae; genus Echinarachnius; species Echinarachnius parma. The sequence continues at coordinate 10,087 of JBAMJV010012837.1, forward strand.
ATATTCATGATGAAAATTAACGTAGTTGGCATGCGTTGGCACTATTGCGACGTATCTTATCAATTAGAGTGATATCTCAAGATTATTTTGTGTTGATGTCAATTTGTCGAAAATGATCGAAAGTTGATAAACAATGCTTCAAAGAATCATATTAATTCAAGATATATCTGGATTTTTTCTCAATTCATGTAGGAAATTATTACAATTACATCTATATTTGACGACGCGTTCATCAAGTCTACTACTAATCATGCAATAGTCACAAATAAAATGAAAATTCGTTGAATTATCATGAAATAAAAAAAATCGTCAGGAATTAATTAGCAAGTCGTTGGTTTCACTCGGCGGCATCGAAGATCGAACTTCAAATAAACCGCAAAGCCCCACTTCTCCTTTTGTTCGCCTTTAGAATAAAGACAGGGATTAGTGACAGTTGTGACTCCATCGATGGTAACTCCTTGATTAGCTCGAGCAGTTATTGTAGTGATGTGGGTATTCCACGACAAATCAGAACTAATTGTTACTCCTAAATAGCGAAATGAAGGGGTAGATATAAGCACTACTTCACCAAGTTTGTATGTAGGACGTAAAAAAGCACGCTTTCTAGTAATGTGCATTACTTTTGTTTTCGTTGGATTAAATAACATACCATTAGAAATTGCCCATTGGTGTAAGACGTCGATGTCATTTTGCAGAACTTTTTCGTCATCAGATGAAGTAATTCTTTTAAACAACACTATGGAGGAGATATGAGCAGAAATGTCATTAACGAAAAGGTTAAACAGCTTAGGTTAAACAGCTTAGGTTAAACAGCTTAGGTCAGTTAGTGTCTAGTATGTGTGAATAACTGTTTGTTTACTTGTCCGTATGTATGTTTGTATGTATGTATGTATGTATGTCTGTGTTTGGGTGTGTATGTGTGTCTCCGTGTGTATGAAGGCTATAATGCAGACACAAATAGGACATTAAACTGTCCGAATGACGTCACTGCCAACTATCCCTAGCTGGACACTTATCCCTGTCACACCGGCGCGCCTTGCTTGATCGAGTGTATGTACACAATACGACAAGTGTTTTAACACGAAGAGAGGAATGGAGATCACGTCTTGAGTGTGTTGAATATACATAGATATAAGTAGGTCGAAACCGATGTTGAGGCCGTATCATGCAATGTTCAGGGGATCCATCTACCTCCAACTATCTAACAAATGAAGGAGAATATTGTTTTAGTAGTTCATTTCACCAACATTTTCAGAAAAAAAGGTTTCCATTAAAAATATTATCAGAATTAAAATAAAAATCTAAACCAAAAGTATGTGTTTATGATGAGGTTTCAAAAGATGCGCAAGAATCGAAAGAAAAAAGTCACGTAGCGGCGCACAGTGGGCCAGAATCGCCTCAAAGTGTGCCAAAATTAATTACTCGTTGAAGAAGGTTAAATAAATTCCTGGTGTAAGGATCTAAGGGGTTTGCAGACCCATAGAATTCGATGGGAGTATTTTCAAATCCGTGTGACGTCATCAAAATACTGTTTTTTGATTGGTAAAGGCAAATATTCATTATAACACACATACAGACTCATATTACACTGATTAGTGGAACGTATAAGGGGTTTCTGGGCCTAAGAAACACAGTTGGAGCATTTTCAAATTTCTCTGACGTCATTAAAATACTGTTTTCTGATTGGACAAGGCCAAAATGCATTGTAACACATAGACAGATTCATATTACACTGACTAGGGGAACTTTTTAAAGGGGTTTATGGATATAAAAACACAATTGGAGCATTTTTAAATTTCTCTCTATAAAAGTGTCCTATATTAATTGTTTGTTAGTCCATTTTCATATTTACAAACAACTTGATTCCTGTTATTATAATAATCTATATCTATATTTTCCCTATTCTAAATTATGTACATTTCATTATCAAACCTGTTTCACCTCTAACTGATTTAATGAAGTCAGATTCCAACAATACACTCAAAATAATTCATATTTTGCCTATGTGTTATGCGCTATATATACAAATGTTTCATTATTACTATTATCATGTTTATTATATTCTTATGTATTGTATTGTTTTTAATCTGTTATGTGTTGTATTGTTTTATAATTGTGTTCGTTTATATCATTTCAAAAACTGTCAAAAATATCATTGAATGCCATTTGGCGAAATCCAAATACAAATTGTGTAAAATTTTGAATAGTCTAAACATTTCAATGCGTTTTTGTACATAACTGAACGTACAATTTCATGTTGTTTGTATGACACGTGACTTTAACTGAGACGTGACACATTCACTGTAGATATTATGCATACACATTTGATATCAAAAGATGCAAGATATACTCTACAGAACACGGATCTGAAGCAATGTGATGATATCATACTACTTTTTAGAGTAATTGTGAAAATAGCAGAGACACACTTTCATGAACCCTAAGGATTTAAGGCGCTATTAACGTATATTATGAGTTAAATCGTTTGTACGCGTATTGTGGACTTCCAGTAGCTAGATCGTGAGGTTGTGCACCTTGGTTCTGATCCTAGAAGGTCCTAGAAGACATTTCTGGTGCACAACCTTTTATAACATTCCATGTTTGATATCCTACAAAAGGGGGTGCTTGCACATTGGGTAGTACTGTACAAATGTGTACCGATATATGCCTAAAACATTGATGGACGTGGGGTGGAAAAACGCCTGCACTTTACAGTGTGGCAAATTCTGGCAAAAGAAATGAACATTAATGGAAAGCTTAGGTTTGGGTGGACATTTTGAAATTAAAATCGCTGTGGGAATCGGCTGGAATCCTAACAAACATGCTACTTTTTGTAAAAAGTGGCATTTTTTTCTTTATTTTTGAAAGTTAGTGCTCATTTTTCCCAAAATGAAGCTTTTCTGAATTTAGTTAGTTGTGTTTTATAATTGGGGTACTAATAGACAATAACTGCATGCAGTATCAATTTGATTGCCCTTTCCTTCATAAATTCTCAATGCCTTTTGTAAAGTTGCCTTTTTTTATCATTTTAGGAGCAACATTCCGATTTTCCATGTTCACAGGGGTATATGGCACTTTTAAAACTCGCTTAATATTAAAATATGGGTGAAAACATATTCTTTAGAATGTTTTCTTCCCCAAACAAATACAAAAAATAGAAAATTTACATTTGCCAATTTTGAATTTTGGCACACTTTGAGTCGATTCTGGCCCACTGTGCGGCGGTGCGTCATCTTCACGCGTTCCAGAGCAATCAGAAAAATCGCGGAGGTGGGCCATAATGCCCCCGGCCTTATTAGGGTTAATATATTTACAAACCATTTGTACAAATATGTTTTGGAAGCGTATAGCGGTTTGGTAATATAAATACAACATATTTGTAGCAAGCAATTGAGAAAGGGTTCGTCGTGGTCTTGCGGCTTTAGCTCTCGACTTTCAATGCGAGGCTCGCTGGTTCGAGTCCGATCTCGGTATTTCCGGAGAACATTAAAATAGGACGGAAGATGCTTACCTGGATTAATAAGACTACAACAAAATACAATGTGTATTTATTAAGTATTATATAGGCCCGGATTCACAAAGGAGGTTTGTACAAACCATGGTTTAAACCATGGTCTACATCTATGGAGTGCCATTTGTAAACTGATGGAGAAAAAATGTAAACTCCTTACTTGTTCACAATGTTGATGGTACACATTAAACTAAATGCACCAAATAAATGTTTGTTTTCTCAGATGGTGAAATGTGCTGGTTAGCATGCACTAACAGTCATATCATTAGAAATTATAAATTGTTTTACTTGTATACGAGCAGCACTCCATAGATGTAGACCATGGTTTAAACCATGGTTTGTACAAACCTCCTTTGTGAATCCGGGCCAATATGTCCACTGAGCATGCTGAGCGATGTGTGAAAGTCAAAATACATTTATAATGTGTATGTATGGGCCAAAGCTAAGTAACATAAGGCTCAATATGAGCTCGAACAAATATTTCCAAGGATAAAATAAATTTGAGGGAAATGAGACTTTATGGTTTATTGATTCAGAAAGTCGTATATATCGGTAGGCCAATCAAAATCCAATTGGAATTGTAGCGGTTCCCTGAAATACGTTTCGAATAAGTAATGGCTTGGAAAATATAGTCAGTATAATATTTCATAGAAAACCGAAGATGATGATAGGTTAAAATCACGTATGGTGCATGTACGGTTTAAAAGATTATCGATTGAAAATATTATCAGGATGATCATATTTAAGAGGAAAACTACATGATGACAGGTTAAAACATTTATGATGTATGGTGACATTACAAGACGAAGATTATGAAGTAACATTGCCCTCAAGAAGAGTTCGAAAAACTAGAGAAGATAAATTACGTGTTGGATGAGATATGACTTGAAAACTATTATCTGTATCATATTTAAGAGAACAAAATGAAATGATGATAGGCTAAAAGCACCTATGATGTATGTTGAAATTACAAGACGGAAATGCTTGAAATAACAATGCCCTCAGAAAAAAGCTTTAAACAAAGAGAAATACGGTTTGGATGATAAATGGCTTGATAACTATTATCTGTATCATATTTTAGAGAACACAATGAAATGATGATAGGTTAAAAGCAAGTTTGATGCATGATGACATTACAAGTCGGAAATCCGTGAAATGACCTGTCCTCAAAAAGAGTTCGAAAAACTAGAGAAAATATTTGTTGAATGATCGAGTTATCGATTGAAAGGTATTATCAGTAATATCACATTTTTAGAGAAAACCCCCAAAACAGTTATGATGTATGAAAGTACGGGACAAACATAAGTAACATATCATTACCCTAAGAAAGAGTTTAACATACTATACAAAATACTTTGTTGATGAGTTATGGCTTGAAGGCTATTATCTGTATCATATTTTAGAGAACGAAATGAAATGATGATTAATCTAAAAGCAAGTTTGATGTTTGTTGAAATTACCAGTCGGAAATGCGTGAAATAACAATGCCCTCAGAAAAACTTCGAAAACAAGAAACAGAAATACGGTTTGGATGAGAAATGGCTTGAAAACTAATATCTGGATCATTTTTTAGAGAAAATAATAAAATAATGATAGGCTAAAAGAACGTATGATGTAGTATGCTGACATTACAAGACGGAAATGCGTGAAATAAAATCGCCCTCAGAAAAAGCTAGAAAATAAGATTAAAGTGATGCCTGTAAAGTGTCAGATATTGCACAAAATGACATTTGAGACTTCAATCCTACATCAATATCATTGTAAAATACAATTGAAAGATTTGTGAAAGTTTGAAAGAAAACGAACACTGTTTACCTAGTGAAAAAAACGAATATTGAGTTCATATTTTATCACCGAATACTGATGGTCTGCCATACTTTTGTCGCAGTAATGAATGATCCGTTTGAGATATTCGCACCCGTGTATTTTTACACACGTAGTACATAATTCATGGAATTTGAACTCGCTCGGCTCAAAGTTCAATCTCCGGAATGTTCTTATGGGTGCTGCTGCTGCATGTGGACGTTCTCAGCTAAGACATTGTACTTTTTTTTCAATTGCGTTGATTAACGCTTTAGAAATAATGATTTTCAATGATAATTATCTTTATACTAAAGGGACATTTGAAAAAATCAAACCCTATTTTATTCTTCTCTTACCATAAGCTAAACAACACGGTAGAAGAGAAACGAGGAAGCTCCAAGTAATTTTCGTGGATTTGGACACTTTACAGGTATGACTTTAATACGGTTTGGATGAGAAATGGCTTGAAAACTGTTATCTGGATCATATTTCAGAGAAAATAATAATATACAAATAAATATATAATAAATACAGCTATTCAGCAGGCCGAACGCAAATAGAGCTCGCAAAATAAATGTTCCTTCTTGAAAACAACATCGGGGGGGGGGGGGGAAATGTTGTTTTTATTAATAAGCGCTTGTAAATTGCACATTAGTGTAACCATTAATTTACGAAAAAACTAACCCAATTGTATGTTTGTTTGTTTTTATTTCCGAATCGGGATAAAAAGACAACAATAGTCAAAACAATATACACAAATTTTAACAAAAGTTGTATTACAGAGTCATAAAAGAATATTCTACTTGTATGTATCAATTGTTATCGGGAGGATGGCCCGTTTCAGAACCATCATGATGATGGTTCTGTTCTTCCACGGGGTCACCCGATGTCAGGTAAAAAGTGTCTTATATTTTATAATATTTTATAATTACGGGGAGGAGACAAAGAAAATATCAGTGTCCTCAGAAAATCCAGATGAATCCATCTATTGTAAAGCCAAATGGCTAGAGGGTTATACCCTCCCATCTTAAAGGGAAATATTGCTAACTGTTCCTCCCTTCCCCATCGATCCTTTATAGCTATATGCATTAATAGTTCCCTTGGTAAAATGCAACAAAAACATAACAAACGATAAAACAAAATAACAAAATACCAACTAAAAGCAAGACCGGTCTTTTTGTTCTACGATGCATCATTTATCCACTTAACCTTTCTAGAAGTTTCGTAAGAAAGCACGCACGATAAATTGTCTCGATCTAGAATTTCTTCGAATCGTTTATTCTTCCAATCCGCTTGAGCTCATATTTCGTTTAAGTGTGCACGTTTTAGTGTATTTTTAAAAGGTGGCAATATTTTATAGTGTGTGCAGAATTTGTCGATATCTCGACATTCAGTTTTTTTTTTTTTGATTTGAAGAATTATAATAATAACGATCATTATAAGAATAGTAATGAAGTAATACAGAAGAAGACGAAGAAGACGAAGACGAAGACAAAACGAAGAAGAAGAAGAAGAAGAAGAAGAAGAAGAAGAAGAAGAAGAAGAAGAAGAAGAAGAAGAAGAAGAAGAAGAAGAAGAAGAAGAAGAAGAAGAAGAAGAAGAAGAAGAAGAAGAAGAAGAAGAAGAAGAAGAAGAAGAAGAAGAAGAAGAAGAAGAAGAAGAAGAAGAGAAGAGGAGGAGGAGGAGGAGGAGGAGGAGGAGGAGGAGGAGGAGGAGGAGAAGAAGAAGAAGAAGAAGAAGAAGAAGAAGAAGAAGAAGAAGAAGAAGAAGAAGAAGAAGAAGAAGAAGAAGAAGAAGAAGGAGAAGAAGAAGAAGAGAAGAAGAAGAAGAAGAAGAAGAAGAGAAAGAAGAAGAAGAGAAGAAGAAGAAGAAGAAGAAGAAGAAGGAAGAGAGAAGAAGAAGAAGAAGAAGAAGAGAGGAGAAGAAGAAGAAGAAGAAGAAGAAGGAGAAGAAGAAGAAGAAGAAGAAGAAGAAGAAGACTTTGACTTTTCAAAGGATAACTTTATTTACAAAATTAATAATATCATCAAAGTCAAATGTTTACAATAAAAACAAAGAACAGAATCGAATAGAATAGATATAGTAAGCAAGTGCAACAAATACAAGTGATCGTCTTCAACACCTTCCCGACCAGCTTTGAAAAGAGCTACCCATTCTTGACTGTTGGAAAGGCAAGAGCATTGTTCCCCAATGTTGCCTCCAGTTCCTCGTGGATAGCCATAGGTGCCTTCTTCTGTAGCACCATGAACCGGATAACAGATCGCTGCTGAATAGCATCCGTTTTCTATGTAATTGCTGTTAATAGCAATGGACACTTTGATAAACACGTCCTGTCTAATGCAAAGACGAGATACAAATGACCTGACTTTTCATCACTGACCATGTGAA